>JASDQU011178698.1:31311-47523 GCA_032191745.1 Picea mariana
CCTCCATGAGATGAGGAAACTTCTATTGAACTTGGTCCCTCATAAGCCACTTGCCCTGCTGAAGGAGTTGGCCTGCTTTGACAACTTGATATAGTTGGATCCTCTGTTGGTGGGTGTTCTTGATCTATGTTTCCATAATCCGATCAGTTGTGTCTTGTTCCATGGAGTATGGGTTTAACTCTATTGGTGTGAGTTGTTCTGCCATGTCGGATGTGTCTAGTAGAGGTGGAAAGTAAGGTCGAAAGCGGTTCACATTGAACATTGGGTGCAGACCAAGGAATGGTGGGATACTTATCTCGAAGGAATTATCCCCTAAAGCCTTGTTGATGATGTATGGCTCATATAGGAGCGGGCAAATATTGCGGTGGGGTCCAGCGAGGCGCTTCTTCTGCAAATGTAGCCACACTTTGTCACCCACTTGGAACTTGTGTTGCACCCGATGTTGATCATGTAGATGCATGTACTTAGCATTGGCTCTTTCCAATATGTCATGAACCTATTGGTGAATGTGTTGAATGTTCTCAATGAATTTGTTCGCCTTGGCAGCTTAAGACTGGACATGAGCCGAATCAACCTGAGTAGTTGAAAATGGTATATCTACGTCAATGGGACATAGTGGCTGGAATCCCAAGCCCACCTAAAAGGGGATGTGGTAGGTTGAGTTGTGGAGGGCCCGGTTATAGCTATGTTTTACATAGGGGAGGCTCTCATCCCATGTGTGTGGATGCTTTGAGTTGTACATGTGCAAAATGTGTATGATCATCCTGTTGACGACTTCTGTCTGACCATTAGTTTGGGGATGGAAAGTTGTGGACTTGGTGAGCTTGGTGTCCAACATTGACCAAAGGTTGGACCAAAATGTACTGAGGAACCTGTTGTCCCGATATAATATTATAGACCTTGGGATCCCAAAGTGTACCCACACTCGTTCAAAGAAGAGTTTAGTAGTGGCTTATGTTGTGATATTCTTCTTGTAGGCTGCCATAATGGCCATCTTCAAGAATCTATCGACAGCCACAAAAACACAGTCGTTGCCATGCTTAGTAGAAGGAAGACACGATATGTAATCCATGGAGATGGATTCCCAAGGTCAACTAGGGGTAGGTTGCGGAGTATAGAGGCCTTGCTTCTTTATGGTTAGTTTGGAAATGGCGTAGGCAGTGCAAGATCTGATGTACTTCCTGACATCCTGTAAAAGGTTTGGCCAATAGAAATACTTCTGCAGTACTGCCACTATTTTCTCAACCCTGAAATTCCCATTGACCCAACTATAGTGTGCTTCCCAAATCATCTTGGTACGCTCGCTTGAAGGAACATAAAGATGTCCCAGGTGACATAGTAGTGCATCCTGGAGGTGAAAATTTAGAACTCGGTTACCCTCCAAGAGAGTCTTGTATGTGTGGCCGAAATCTGGATCACTCTTGTAGAGAAGCGGCTAATCAAAATTCTTGTGCCCACAAGAGTTGAGCATAGTGTTTATCGCCACAACTGATGGTCAGTTGAGGCAGTCTGCAACATTATTGGTGTTGCCCTTTTTTTACTTGATGTTCAAATGAAATTGTTGCAGATATGTGGACCACTTCCGATGGCGATCATTCTACAACTTCCCTTGTGTCTGTATAAACTACAGGCGTCGGTGGTCTGTGTGGATGATCGTTTCCTTCCCCAAAATGTAATGCTTCCATTTTCAGCAAGCCTGCACAATGGAATACATTTCTTTATCATAAGTGGGATACTTTCGGACTGTGTCGGACAATGTCGCACTATGATATGCCATTGGATTCCCATGTTGAGTAAGAATTTCCCCAATAACATAGTCAGAGGCATCTATCTCAATATCAAATGGTTGTTGCAAGTTTGGTAATGTGAGCACTGGGGCATAGCAGAGGCGATGTTTCAATTCTATGAATGCCTTTTGTTGAGATTCTGACCAAAATAATTTTTCTTTCGCTCCTCACTTGGTGACTTGACTCAAGGGCCAAGTGATATGAGAGAATCCCAACCCGAACCTGCGGTAGAAATTAGAAAGACCTAGAAAGCTGTGAAGCTCTGTTAGAGTGGTTGGGGCTGGCCAATCCCAGATGACTTGGATCTTGGTTGGATCCACATGCACCCCATGCTCATCAATAATGTATCCCAGATACTGAACCTAGGTCATGCCAAAAGTGCACTTCTCGAAATTGGCACACAAGTTGTGTTTCTGCAGTGTTTGGAGGACCTTTCGAATGTGGTGGAGGTGCTCTTCCCAAATCTAGTTGAAGATTAGGATGTCATCCAAGTAAACTACTACAAATGATTTGGTGAATGGATGCAAGATGTCATCCATCAGCCTCATGAAGGTTGCGGGAGAATTCGTCAACCCAAAAGGCATGACTATCCATTCAAAAAGGCCCTCCTTGGCTTTGAAGGCAGTCTTCCACACATCGAACAGTTCGATTGGTACCTAGTGATACCCGGAATTCAAGTTGATCTTGCTAAAATATTTATCCCCTTGATTTGGTCCAGAAGGTCATCAATCTGTGGGATCGGGTACCTATTATGGATAGTGATCTTGTTCAAAGCCTGATATTTAATATAGAGTCTCCAAGTCCCATCCTTCTTCTGCACCAACATGATCAGGCTCCCACGGGGTGATGAAATTGGATGGATGTGACCTTTCTACAGCAACTCCTGAATTTTCCTCTTGATTTCATCATTCTCCAGAACAGAACGTCGATAGATCAGTCCATTGGGCAGCGATGCACCTAGGGTCATATCAATGGGGTTCTTGACCTGATAGTGCAGAGGCACCCCTACAGGTGAGGTGAAGATGTCTCGGTACTCCTTCATAAACTTGTCCATTTGTTGTTATCATGCAGAGGAGCCTTGTTTGGAGGTCATGGCCACAATATTCTTCTTTCCCTGAGGGCAGATCATCAAAAAAACAAATTTCTCGGCTTTGGAAATGAGCTTATTGCATTGTTTTGCAGTAACCAAAGAGATAGCAGTAGGTAGTGGTACCTCTGGTATCCTATCTAACTTATTTCCCAAGGTAACAATAACATTACGAGGTTGGGACTCATACACAACATGTCTCTTCCACAAGTATGGTTGGCTTAATAATACATCACAAACATCAAGAGGAGCAATGTCACATAATACCTCATCAATGAAGGGCTTGATGTTGTAGGGAAGGCGACACTGTTGGCTGACGCAAAGATCTTGTCCTTGGTGAAGCCACTCGATGGTGTATGGATGTGGGTGTGTCATGGTCGGCAAGCCCAACCACTCCATGACCTCTGTTGAAATGAGGTTCTTTTGGCTCCCACTGTCGAAAATGAACTGTAGCAGGGAACCCTTTACCCACATCTGGGAGTGGAAGAGGCGCTCCTCCTCTTATGGATCTTTTGTTTCTTCCTTTTGGATCTTTGTGGTGGAAATGGTGGCATTGGGATTCGCATCGATAATCTTCTTCCCTTTGTCGTTCCCCTTCTCGGGTTCTGATTCAGTGTTAGAGCATGCATCTGATTCAAAATCCCTCATCTTGGCCACCAGTGACTATTTGGACCGACACTCACTTTTGTTATGAGTGGAGCTCTTATGGAACTCACACCACTTTCTTGTGTCCTTCTTTGGATTCACGGTGTTGTTCTTTTCTTGCGGATTTGGAAGGTTTCCTTGAGCCACCATGCCTTGGCTTTGTCCTTTGTTCTGTGGTTTGGGGACACCTTTCCCTTGATTTTGATTCGCAGATCCAAAGTATCGCTTCTTCTGTTTGAATTTCTGCTCAATCTTGGTAACATACCGGCATGTCCTACCAAGCAAGGAGATTTTGAGGAACTCCATTTCCTCCTGAATGTATCTGTGTAGACAAGTGCGGTACTTCAGCACCAATTTTTTCTCTGAATCTTTGATACCCAACTTTGTGTGCAAGGTATGGAACAGATTCCTCAACTCATGCACATCTTGATCCCTTTGTTCTTGTAGCGTAATCTATTGTATGTACTTGTCCTCATAGCTCCCCACGGAATAATATTGTTCATTGATGGCGTCTCGGAAAGAAATTCAAGTGGGTACAGACATGAACAGAGAGGGTTCCTCCTAATCCTTTTTCTCACATTAGGTTTCCCACCAATCCTTGACATGGGGGGCGTCTTTGAGCAATGAAAAAATGATCTTCTCACAGTCAAAAAAGTCATGAACCGAGAAATATCCTTCTAATATATTCAACCATCTATCTACAACGCATGCATCTATTTGGACATCAAATATGGGAATGTCAAATTTTACTTGTACCTTAAAAGGGGTTGTGCCTCCTTAGTGGATGTTGGATGTAGATGCGCCACTAGTGGGCAATCGTTGAAGGATCTGGGAAAATTTATCCATCATCGTGTTCCTTTGTTTTTTAAGGGCCTCCTCGAGCAATATTTTGATAGGATATCTTGCTCCCTCTTCTTTCTTTTCGGCCCCCATGGGAGGCCATCGGGGTTTGCGAGGTTGATCTTGCAAAGGCTCAACTAGATCGATCCCTAACTCCTTATACCCCAACCTCGTTGGAGGCATGCAAAGAAGGATCGAGAAAGAGAAGACCGCTCAGATACCACTGATCCGAATTTATGCAGGAGCGCAACAGAATACACAAATAACCATGAATACAAAGATGCAGCGGAAATAACACTTTGTTTCATTAATATCAAAGAACTGAAATTTTCTTATAGACAGAATAGAAATAAACTCGCTAGGGCATTGGTAGCTTATCTCTGAGAAGAGATGTGAAGGCTACAGGCCTCTGAACTCTATGTTACAATGAGGCTCGAAGGCCTATATATTATTGAGAAACAATGGAAACCCTAAACATCCAGAAACCTAACCCTAGGAGATGAAACGCCAGAATATGGACCCCATCGGGTTAAATTGGTACATCAATTTTCTGAGGTCCTAAATTTGGCATATTATCTTCGTTTGACGCATATGATACATCGCTAGAAATATCTATCCGAGGAATACAACTATTGACTGCGAATATCATGGTCTATAATGGATTAATATCCATCGGAGGTTTGATGCCCAAAAAACGTCGTTTAGGGCCTCAAAACGGATCTGGAAGTTTAGGACTCGAAAAACTGCCAAAAAGAGTAAATTGTGCTACAATTAAGGCAACTAAAAAACTGAAGAAATAATGATGGGGGTCCAAGGGTAATAGGCGGGTGGCCACCAATATCCACTTGGATCAAATTTTCAAGATACTTTCATGATATTTTCCTCAGAAGGAAAGGAAATTTAGCTTAGAGGTGTCCAATGGAAACCATATAAGGTGATAAGCTCTAATAGCATGACAAAATTACTCAAAATGGGATACCATGGTGTAATTTCACAATTGTGCTCACCAAATTTTCAAACATATATATCCTCTGCTCCAATGGATCTCCAAATTATTATCAGCAACCATTCCAAGGTATTTGGAGAGATGCTTAAGGGTCTTCCACCTGCTCGAGATCATGATCATGCTATTGATTTTCAACCTAGAAGTGTATCACCCAACATTAGGCCTTACAGGTATCCATATGCACACAAGAGTGAGATTGAGAGTATGATCTAAGAAATTTTATAGGTTGGCATCATTCAACCTAGCCAAAGTTATTTCTCTTCATTAGTAGTGATGGTCACAAAGAAGGATGGTTCATGGAATATGTGTCCAGATTATAGACAACTCAACAAAATGATTTCCAAATATAAGCTTCATATTCTTGTCATTGATGAATTATTAGATGAATTGCATGGAGACAAATTATTTACTAAGTTGGATCTTCATCTAGGATATCACCAAATTAGAATGAGGAAGGAATGCATTCCCAAAATAACCTTTAGAACACATGAAGTTCATTAAGAGTTTTTGGTTATTCCATTTGAAATTACTAATGCACCTTCAAAATTTCAAAGTTTGATGAATTCTATTTTCAAACCCTTCCTTAGAAAATTTGTGTTAGTATTTTTTGATGACATAATAATCTACAGCATATCTTGGGAAGAGAATTTACAATATGTTGAAAGAGTATTACAACTTTTGGAAGAGCAACAAATTTATACAAATCCTTTCAAGTGTGCCTTTGGGGTTCAAGAAATGAAATATTTGCATCATATTGTATCTCATGAAGGTGTAAAATTGGACCCTAATAAAATTAAATCTATGAAGAAATGACCAATTCCCAAAACCTTGAAGAAACTTAAAGGATTCTTAGGATTGAAATATTACTGCAAGTTTGTCGAGAACTATGGTTAAATAGTGACACCTCAAAAAACATTAGTAAAGAAGGAATCATTTTCTTGAACTCAACAAGCAACCAAATCTTTTTAACAACTTAAGGAGGCTATGTGTACACCTCTTTCCCTAGCCACACCTGAATTCACAAAAACATTTTTTGTGGAGTGTGATGCCTCGAGCCATGGCATTGGGGAAGTTTAATGAAATAAGAAAGGCCCCTTAACTTTGAAAAAATCCAACTTAAAGGAAAAAACTTACTCAAACCCATTTATGAAAAATAAATGTTGGCCATACTACATCTAGTTAAGAAATGGTGCCCTTACCTAATAAGAATACACATCAAATTAAAAACATATCATAATAGTTCGAAGTACTTCTTGGATCAACGATTATCTTTAGAAGAGAAACAAAATGTGTTACAAAGATGCTACATTATGAGTTTTAAATTATCTACAAGAAAGGAAAACATAATATTGTGGCAGATGCACTTTCAAGAAAAGAAGAAGAAATAGAGGGTTCACTATGTTCTATTTCTATTCCACAATTTTATTGGGTGGAAGAAGCAAGGATAGAATGGAAGCAAGATAAAGAGGTATCCAATATCATTCAAAAACTACAATAGGGTCCCATTTCATTAGATAAATTTGTATGGAATAATGATTTTATATGGTATCATGATCACCTATACTTATCTAAGAAGTCCTAACTCAAACAAAAGGTCCTTATAGAATTGCACACTTCTCCTATAGGAGGACATATGGGTTCTTGAAAACTTACCACAAAATCAAGAAGGATTTTTCTCGGAAGGTCTCAAAACCGATGTTAAAAATTTTGTGTCTAAATGTGTGTTCTTCCAATAAATTAAGGGAGAGACAATCAAGACATCAAGTCTCCCATAACCATCATCTATAACAAGTCAACATTGGGAAGACGTTTCAATGGATTTTATTGCAGGTTTACCCAAATATGAAGGAAAGACTGTCATCATGGTAGTAGTGGATCGACTGACAAAGTATGCCTATTTTTTCTCTCTTTATAATCCTTTTAAAGAAAGTACAGTAGCCACAACATTCATGGAAACAATTCAAAAGCTACATGGAGTTTCCAAGATTATTGTAAGTGACAGAGATCCAATTTTCATTGGAAATTGTTTTACAGAATTATTTTCTTGTTTGATTACTCAATTGGCTCATAATTCATCGTATCATCCTTAATCCGATGGGAAAACTAAGATTGTGAATAAATTTCTAGAAGGGTATATTTTTTTCTTTCCATATGATAAACGTACATAATGGGTCAAGTGGTTTCCCTTGGAAAATTGGTGGTACAACACATTCTTCCATGCTTCATAAAGAATGTCCCCATTTCTAGCATCTTATGGATATCATCCTCCATTCATCACATCTCCCTTGAAAGTTATTGTAAAGGTTCAGGAAGTGGAGGACCACATAGGGCACCATCAAGGTTCTCAACTATTTAAGGACAACTTGGTTACAGCACAAAATACGATGAAACAACAAGCATATCAACATCATAGTGAAAGAGAATTTAAAGTGGGGGATTTGGTATATTTGAGGCTACAACCATATAAACAAATGTCCCTCAAACAACAAAAAAAGGACAATAATTTATCACCCAAATATTATGGCCCCTATAAGGTGTTGCAAAGGATTTGAAGTATGGATTACAAATTGGAGTTGCCTACATATTTACGTGTACATTCATTTTTTCATGTTTCTTGCTTAAAGGTAATTAGTGACAATATATCCCAGTCCAAACTATTTTACTAGAGTTTAATGAAGGGAAAATCATACTAGAACTAGAAATAATCCTTGAAAAAAGGATTAAGCAGCTGAGAAATTGAGCAATTACTGAGTACCTCATAAAAGTATTGGATTATGAGTTATTCATGCAGAAACACCTGCAGTTAGTCAAGTGTTGAGTACAACACTTGTTTGAAGGGGAGGGGTATCTTAATCCCTATACAAAGCCCCATGTTAAGTATTAAACCCATTATTAAGCCCTAGATATTGAATTATTACATTTCTAGTGTTATATTTGTATGTAGGATAGAACCCTTCATTGCACCCTTTTATTATAAGTGTTCCCTTTGTCGCCTATATATATACTAAGTATACCTAGTCTTGAATATCTCATCTCATCTTATATTCTAAATTGGATATATTGTAAAAGTAGGTTTCCCACTCAAAGTGGATTATATTCATTGACTTTTTATTATTTTCAAGGCATTGGATCATAAAAGTGATCTAGAATTTTGATTAGTGAAGGTTTGATTATTGCTTTATGTGTGCATATATCTTTTATGGTTTATGCTTTGATATCGTTGTGTTGCAATGGAATATTGAAAATGAATACATAGTTACATGATGAAATAAATTGTGTTATATGATGTTACTAATGGTTTTTCAAGTTTGACATGGAGAACCATATATGCATATGGACTCCAAATTGAGTCAAAATATGTGGACCTGGTATGGGGTCAAGTTATGTATGATTGACATGTATGTAGCATTGATTATTATTTGTTCTTCCTTATTAGAAAATTTTGTTTGATATGTTATCTCTAGATGTGTGTAGAGAGAAGGAAATGTTTTCCAAATAAGCTTACACATGGGAAAATGATTATATGATGAGAGGTGGCACAATGAGTACCATTAAGGAGAGGAGATATAGATTGTATATTCCTCTTATTGGCCTCCCATCTATGAATGGGTGAAAACCATGTGTTTTAATGTTTTTTCCTATATGTTGCATGTTTCCATAAGGATAGGATGTGTATTTGTTCACTTGCTATGTCCTACTGACAAGTGTGTAATATGATGTCAATCCTTATTGCTTATAAATTGTTAGTCTCTCACTAATGGTAAATGAGTTGGGTTAGTTAACTACTATCCATTGAACCATCCCCCATCATTGAAAATTTATACTTGAAGGGCATGTGATAACATGGACCATTGATACATAGTGGTAGATGGTACTTGAATGGCATGTGATAACATGGAACCATTGATACATAGTGGTATATGGTACTTGAAGGGCATGTAGGGGCATGTCACACTTAGTATCATGTATTGGATGAGTTGTAGAGGTTATATCTAGCTCATGGTGTAGGGAACTTGAAGAGTTGTAGAGATTATTTCTAACTCTTAGTGCCAAATACTTGAAGGATCTTAGGTAACTTGGTCTCACCCTTGGTATCAAATTTGAATTGGTTTGTGAGTACGTGTATATATGAATACTTGGGAGAAATGTATCCTTTGGCATATGCATTTTATTTTAGCACGGAAAGTTGAATGAATTGCATGAGTGGTTTGATTGATCATATAAACTTATGCACATGTTTGGTAAAAAGGGAAATAAAACTTATTTTATAATTGTAAATGGAAATACATATAAAAAGAGGTGAGTTAAATGGAAAGAAAAGAAATGAAAATAAAGTACAAAGAAAGGGGCACTCACTAAGGAGTTTCCTTTGAAACTATGGTCTAAATGATTGTTATAGAATCTCCTACCTCCTCTATAATGCTCTCAAAATTCCACTCCTAGATTCTCTAATAAACTATTGAACAAGTACAAATCTAGAGAATGTAACCCTTTCTCCTTCTAGTGGCCCAATATTTAACATAACTTGATAGCCATATAGGTTTAGTGTTTTTGCATGTCTCAACCCTCAACGAGTGTTAGGTTTTGGACCTTATATAATCTTCTTTAAATTCCACACGTGGCTAGCCCCACTTGTGTGAGTAATGTGGGTTGGTGTGGAATCCACTCAATGTTCTGATCAACAATGGAACAAGTAAAAATCTAGAGAATGGAACCCTTTCTCATCCTCATGGCCTAGTATTTAACATAGCTTGGTATCCATCTAGGTTTATGGTTTTTGCATGTCTCAACCATAAACTAGTGTTAGGTTTTGGACCTTCTAGAATATTCTTTAAATTCCACACATGTTTATCCCCACATGTGTGAGTAATGGGGTCTGAGGCATAACTTTCACAAAAAATCTCCAATTGAGATGATTTTCACAACGTTGGAAAGGTCTCCATGTGTAGAACAATGTCAAGGAGTTGGGAGGTATGCTCACAAAATTTTAACCCTAAAAAATGTCTTTTGATTCCTCAAAATGGATCTGGAAGGTTTTGGGCCCAAAACAATTTGATGCCTCAAAATGGATCTAGAAGTTTCTAGACCCCAAATCACCAAACTAGGACCTGCCACTAAAATGGTCCCTACCATCCAATTCCTCCAATTTTTCCACCTAGAAAGTACCAAGATAGATGATAAATTATACAATGATTCAATATGGACCATACCTCCCTATTTTAGAAGTATTTGGGGCCCCAAAATGTCTTATTGAATGAAGTGAGAAAATTTTTAATCAAACTTTCTCCTAGGTATAGCATTTTTATTTATTTGGAAGTTGTCCTTTTAACCCAATCTACCAAAGTTCATTCGTCCCCTCTTTAGTAGTTCCAGACTTCTTTTACAAAATTGTATCTTCTACCAACTTTGCCTGAGCTTCTGGCACTAATTCCTCTATGGTAGGGAGGATCCTCTCCTCAGTTTCCTAATCCAACATGGAAGGCTCATAGAGTTTCAAATTATCCAAATTTGTGACTGAGTAAATGCACATATATGGGGGTAGACTAAGTCTATATGAATTATTGCCTACCTTCTCTAATACCTCAAAAGGACCTACCATAGAGCCTTGATATTCTTACCGGGGCCATGTAGTGTTTCCTTGTTCAGTTGTAACCATACTCTATCTTCCACTTTGAATGATTTCGCATCGAGTATTTAGTTTTAATATGTGCAAGTATTACTAAGAAACCATTTTTCTCATAGTTGAACATAATAAGGCCCTAAGCCCATTCCCTTCAATTATACTTCTTCAAACTGGCATGTGGATACTCCCTCTAAATATGTTTCATTTCCCAATCTCCCCCGCAAATGTACCTTTAGTACCTCTCCTCTCGACTTAGTAGACAACTTCACTCGGTTCCACTTGCATTTAGTTTCTACTAGCTGGAAGTACCCCACCCTCATGGGTTGTCTTGGTTTTTATCACCCCATTGCATTTTTGGCATGCATGTCGCTCTTCCCCTAAGATCAAGAAATGGTATAGTCTACATCTTAGAGAACAAGCCTCATTCTTATTTCTCCTCATAGTCTTGACTCATCCCCTTGAACACCTGGTGGATCACATTTTTATGGTTGGTTATGATAAATTCTTGACCAAATTTCATTGGCCTTTCATATCCTTCATGGCTAGTATATCATATTCATTCCACTTCATCATTCATGAATCATCTCCCCCCCAAGGAGACCCACCCTAGGGGGGCCATCCTTGTTTATTTTACTACTCTAACTACGCATGGCAGAGTATCTTGGTCACATATTCAAGGAACCCATCTCCTTGTTTGTAACGCATCTAAATTATTTTATTCATTAATAGAAAAAAACACCAAAACACATATAAAAAAATTCAAAACCAAAAATTGAGGGAAACATCAACATGCATACCATCTCGTCTGATGACTCCTATTTCACACTTGGTGATAGTATCTGTTACCTTTCATTACAACATATACATCAATTCACCTATGCTCACAATGGTTCTCTATTCATACTACATTCCCCATATCCTAGTACCCATCACTATGATTCCCTAAGTTGCCTTCACTAATTATCATCCCATTGTCTTCATTTTCCCTCGGTCCCAGTTTGGAATCCATCACCATGTATTGTTATCTCCTGAAATTGGGTCATATTATCTCCAGTTGGTTTTGAATACCACCAACACCAACTATAATTTATGATTTATCCAATGGAATCCTTGAGTCCCATTCTCATTGACCAAAACTTGCTCAGCATTATCAAAATCCCCCTTCATTACAGGTTGGTACTTGGATTATCCTTGGTTGATATGACGGGACCTCCTATCCCTCACTATCACATATTCACTCATGTCAACACCAAATTTTTTTTTCCAAATGTGTTGATTGTATCTTAGTTCCCATTCCCATTATTTATGGTGAACCTCAGACTATATAGAGAGAGACATCATTTCTCTTTCCTTTAGTTGGCCCCTTGATGTTTGATGATAGATCATTATCACATCATGGTGGGTTGTACATTGTGACAATAATAGTTTATATTTCTAGTTGAATATCCCTGGGCTTGTATGGATATCAATGCCTTCCATTGGGATCTTTTCTCACATCACTCTCCCGAGTTCTAGGGCACATCTCAATGAGTAGTCCTCTCTTATTACCAATTACCCTAAGGGTGATGCATGTTACTACATCATAGATTTGTTTACTAATTGGGTTTGTTTTCATTGATGTCAACCCTTGAAGCAAGTCCGGTAGCAACTTTTGTAGATCCACAGCATGGTTAAGGAACTTAATCTCGTTTGATGTATAATGGTATGAAGTTTAGTATATTTTTAGGTAATACTATTCTAGATGGATATTACATGTCATGTCATTTCTGGGGATATGTGGAATGTCACATAACTCCTCACGGTTAGACAGTTATGGCCTTGTGAAGTTGGAGAACCCTCATGAGTTATCTAGAAGGTCAAAGAAGTCAAATTATTCTAGAAGCTCCCAGAAGAAGTTGACTAGTCAAGTGGGTAAAACTAGGAATTAACCGTGGGTTAAGTTGTTGCAATAATAAAATAATTAAAAATAAATTGGTTGCAACTATAAGTGGAGAATTTACTATGTGTAGAAAATTGGGTTAGAAGTGGACAAGTGGTTAGAAGTGGGTTATCCCTAAAAGAAGGAAATTGGTTAAGTTGGTTAGAAGGTAACCCCTTGAGGAAGCTACATGGAAGTATAAATAAGAGAAAAATGCTCTCCTATTATCACCTATTGAGCACATTGAATATATATTATTGTGTAAGGTTTATTGCAAGTACTCATTGATACATATGAACTTACGCAAGTCTAAGGTAGCATGAAGGGTTGGTGGTGAAAGTTTCAAAATTCCAAAAATATTGAAAAAAACTCTAGTTTTTTAGGTGTACGTGGGCTATAGTGGAGAAGGGCATGTACGTATGTGGGTTTTCAGTATAATAGGGCACGTACAGTTGGGAAAATCCATGAAAACTTGAGGAGATGAAGATGTCAGGTCTCTAGAGTCTGAAAGCAATCTCCCAAGAAGGTCTACAGTGATCAAGCATAATAGATTTGTCTACAGGTTCAAAAGGTATGTCTTATTTCTATGAGTAGTTGGATTTTGTTTTCTACATGAGAAATGGTTATGGGGTTTTGATTATTTTCCCTAGAGAGGCTATTGGTTGTATGGAACTTACAATATAAGTCATATCTACACAAATGTAGTGCTGGTATATTTGATATTTATCATTGGTACATCTTGTTAGTGTTGAAGCACATATTATATTTATTTGCATATGGTTAAGGGTTTTGTGGTATATGGTTGAGAGATTGTAGTTGTGAAGTGGTTATGAATTTTTTGATGCAGTGTGAGGATATATATTAGTAAGAGTTTGATGTCTAGTCCATGTGAGTTTTATTACACTTGTTCAGTATTATACACAAATGTATGGCACATGACTAGAGAGATATAGATGCACTTGGTTAAGGGATATATAAGATGATGTATGCATAGGTTAAAGTTATAGATAAGACACAGTGATGGGTTGCAGGTTGAAGTGACAGAGGTAGCAAAGTGTTTGAAGTTTCAGGGAAAGTGAAAAACCAGGTGTATGTAGGTTGTTGTATATACACGGCGCATACATACGCAAGCTATAGTATAGATAGGGCACATACATACATGAGTTGTAGTATATACAGGTCACTTACCTATTGGGTTTTGTTGTTACAAATTGAGTACAGGTATAGGTTGGTTATAGGTCAGTGGCACAGGTTGGTTACAGGTTGTTGGCATAGATTGGTACAGGTTTATAGTTGTATATCTCACAATGAAATTGTAACAGTGGTTTCATCATTTCACTTATATTTCAGGGTGGCAAGACGAGGCAAGGATAGGTGGTTGTAGCCAACTTTTGGTTGTATTCGAAGAACATAAGGGGTTGTAGCCTCCTTCTGGTTATAGATAGAGAATTGGGGAGTTGCAGCTTCCCTCAAGTTGTAGCCTGAAAATATAGGGGGTCAGAGCCTCCTTCCAGTTACAGATAGAGAACAAAGGAACCCGGTGCTTCCAATGAATGTAATTCTTAAATACATATAAAAAAAATCATTTTGTGGTTTTCTCCCGCATTGGGTTTCCACATAAAAATATTGGTGAACTATGTATGTGTATGATTTTTCATTGTTCATGGTTTATTTACTATGCACTTATTCGATGATAATGTTATATTGATCATAAATATAAATAACAATTACAAATTGTGGTTAAAAGGATTAAAAATATTTATTATTGATTCATCCCCCTCTCAGTAATCCAACAAGATTTTCCAGTTACAAAATTATTCACTATATTCATCATACATATGGGTCATAATGTTCATACTTGGGCCCCAAATGCACATGTTTGCTATTGCAATAATATTTTATAGTATCGGATGCATGGGAATCCCACCTCATTCATATAAGATATCATTCACATAGGTAAGTTTGGTTATTTTAGGTGGGATTCATCACTTTGTCCACAGGAAATCATTTCTTCTTGGTCCAAATATTTTTTTCTCTCTCTATAGGTAGACTTTACAAGTTACAAGCATGTGGGATATAAATTGATGGTGTATTTTAGCTATATGGAAGCTCTGAACTTCACACATCGAGGGAAGATTTTTATCACTTGAGTTTCACTCACAAGAGACATTTAGGTGATTTTATAAAGACATCGTGAATTAGCAATAATACAACATAATAATTATACATCACAGATACTTTAAATCACCTCAAAGAGAAAGGGAAATAACATTATAAAGTGGGTTTTCATACACTTGCATATCCTTCCTTCACTAACACTCATGCATTTGCATGGATTTTCCTTAGAAAGTTGTGCAAATTACATGGCTTAGTTAAGTTAGCTCTAGGTTGATGTATAGAAGAAATTTGAGCTCCCATCCCAATTATGAAGTGTAATTTGTCCTTCCAAAGTGTAACATCCCGCTCTTGCGCGCACTGAGCGAACTTATTCTTTGAGGACACTTACGTGCAAGTGATCCGAGTTATTATACTATTGGTCGTTTTTATAATGATTATGAGATATTATGGATTTGATGATGTGTTATTTTGTTGTATTTACATAGACAGGTGTTATTGACTGGATTCTCTTGAGTGTGTAGGACTTGGACATTGAGGATGCAGCAGCATCGATGAAACTCCTTGGACTCTGGATTGAGTCAGGGAGTGGACTGTTAAGCCATAATGTTGGCTCATTACCCCTTAATTGGGGCATATTATAATAGTAATGCTATTTTATTTATGTCGGCTTTAGGCCATTAGTTTTAATTATACCTCCTAGTCTCCTATATATACCAAGTGTTGGCGTTCGGAAGTCACTCCTGGATTGCTAGCAGAAGCAGAGCCCGAAGCCCATCAGATTTAATGTCATGGTTTGTTTTAAAGGGTGATCAAATGGAGGGAAACTCTAAACAGCGTCGTATCAACTCAAAAACCAGACCGGGCATGCATGAAAGAGTGAGGTCCTGTTAAACTCCAAACAGTGAGTCGTAGTAAAGGCGAGTAGGTGGAAGATTTACGCAAGAAGAGCGCAATGATCTATTACAGACATCCGGTATGCAACAGATTAAAGAAGAAATGCATCCGAAAGCAAAATCCTTTTACATTCAAATACAGAAAACCAGAGGGCACGAGAACGCCACAACAAATCCTTTATTGCAACAAGCTGCACTACTGTGAATCCTCCGGAAAAAGATGAAACGAAGACGGAAAAGAAAGAGAACTGTTTGTTATAAACCAAGAAATCTCAAACACAGAGGCATAACCAGG
>JASDQU011178699.1:5210-24224 GCA_032191745.1 Picea mariana
AAATAATAAAGTGAAGTGATGAGTGTATTATAATTCAAAGTGAATACAAAATAAATTATTTCAATAATAAATTTAATGGAGAAATTAGAAGTGGGTTAACCCTAAAATAATGAAAGTGGGCCAAGTGACCTAGAAGATGTTTTTAAGGAAGCTACTTGGAGAGTATAAATAAGAGACAAGGCTTTCTCATTTTAATAACAATTGAGAATATTGAATATCTATAGGTTTCTGAGGTAAACAAGGATATCTAAGACAAATTTTTTAGGGAATGTGAAGAAAAGAAGGCCGAAATGCAAGGAAGGATAAATTCTTTTGATGGTGCTTTCTAAGGTATGTTATTTACAAGTCATCTCACCATTTTCGCTATAACTTTGTTTCTATAATGATTAATACCATGAAATTGCTATTGCATTGAGAAAGCATACCCAATTAACTATGGTAAACTATTCATCTTGTGGGTCATTGTATTTTGAGAGTTTCACTCCGTGGAAAATAGGGTTTGTGGCCTGTCCTGAAACTAGTCAAAAACAGGTGTTTCGGGTAAAAGCGTCATAACTTCTTCATAACAGATCCAAATTTAGTGAGAAAATAATTATTGGTTATGGTACATTCTGTAGTATTCTATGTAACATTTTTAGATCAATTCAACGAATATTGTGTGCGGGGAACTCTCTACAAGGTCGCTCTCTAGAATAATCCATAATTCAACAAGGTATGTCATTTTTTCTATAACTCCTTTTATGAGAGGTTCCAAGTAGTGACACGTGGAGGAATTGCATAAAACACATTGAAGAACATTGTGTATCAGTTTCATATCTTTATACATTACAGGTTTAAATTTATGATTACTTCAAGTTAGGGTTGTTGACTAATCCAAAACTAGGCATGTGAGACTAAAGAAAAGTTTGATGAAAATGATAGTCTCTTGTTATTAATGTTAAGGAAGGTTTGCAGAAATGTGATAATATAAAATAGGTCTATTACAGAGCTACAAATTATATTTGGATGATGAAATTGATGAGGGCTTTTGGTTGACTTACATGTTGAGTACATGGTTGAGACAAGTAGTTGATGAGTTGGCACATACATGAAGTGTATAGTTGATGATGTTGGTACATATTGATGAGTCATAGTTTATGACTAGTTGACACATGATTGGTACATACTTGGTACATGGTTGGATGCACTTTTGTATGGTACAGGTTGATTATAGGTTGTTTGGTACATGTTGGTGCATGGTTGATGCACTTGTTTATGGTACAGGGTGATTACAGGTTGAGGTACAGGTTGATGCATGGTTCAGATTTATTGGTACAGGTTTACAGCGGTATATCTCAAAGTGATAGTGTGATAGTGGTTCTATCATTCTACTTCTACTTCAAGGTGGCAGGACGGTGAAAGGACAGGTGGTTGTAGCCACCTTCCGATTGTAGCCGGAGAACATAGGAGGTTATAGCCTCCTTCTGTTTTAGCCAAAGAATTGGGGAGTTGAAGCTTCCCTCAAGTTGTAGCCTGAGAAACTAGGGGGTTGGATCCTCCTTCCAGTTGCAGCTGGAAAAAAAAGGAAGTTGGTGATTCCAATGAATGTAATTCTTCAAGACATATAAGAAAAAGCATTATGTGTTTTTCTCCCAATTTGGGTTTCCACGTAAAACATGAGTGTACTGTGTATGTGTGTGATTGTTTATTTCTTACTTCTCATTATTGGATAACAATTCTACATTGATATAACATTTGAAGAAAAAGGATTATAATTATGCTATTACTGATTCACCGCCCCTCTCAGTAATCCAACATTTTCCATCAACCTAAGCCAATTGTCCAACAAAGAATAGAGTGTATCAATGTACACTTCATATTTTCAGCTTAAATAAAATAACAAGAAGATAGATTTCCAATGAGCTATTTTGGGCCAAAGCAGAGCTCGTATGAGAAAGTTATGACTAAAATAGTTGAGGTAAAATTTTGGCGTTGTTGACGATTAAAATCGCAACAAAGTTTTTCCCGCAAAGTGTTGCTAAAGCCTATTATTATAAAAGCTAAATAATACTAGTAGGTGGGACAACCTTGTAGATTGGAGATCAGGTCTGGTGCTTATTTGATGTTGTTCTACTGTTCAACACTGCTTACATGGTGATATAATATTGGTTTATTAGCGATTGATAAGGCATGCTCTGTGTTTTGTGTTTCTCTAGGCTCAAGTTTTATTTTACAATGGCCTATGTTATCCTTGTTATCATCAATATATGTTATTGGGATCTATTACTAGGAGACCTGCACAGTAAACATGTTAGCAATAACATACACAAGCAATTGGAAAAGGGCAAAAAGAAATATAAAATCAAAGGGAAGAAACTAAAACCATGATATATACTATACTACATGCATCGATTTTTAATGAGTTGTTGTTATCCTAGCTATTAAGTTAATAGCTATGCGAATTTTTTTTAGTTATATAGTTGATATGCATGGTGATTATGTTATGGCATAAGTTGATGTAGATCGCGCTATTGGTGATGGTTCGATACATGGTTTAATTATTTGGATTATATATTTGATATGTAATATGGTCAAGTTGGAAATGGAAGGTATGATGTGAGTGGCATGTTTGACAAGTACTATATTCCATTTCCAATGCATGGTTTAAATGAATGGTTGGCGTGTACTAACGAATTAATTAACTATGGGTGGAGGCGACATGCATCTATTGCACGTCACCCTTACTCCTTCCATTGGTCATCACCCTAGTTGGGCTATTGTTCAACCTTGTTGTTGTGGTTATGCTCCAATTTTCAAGCAGGGAGGAACCGCTCGGCCAACTCATGTTTTAAGGTGCTTGGATTACAGGTATGTCTTTTTTTGACCATCCATGAGTCTGCTCTATTTATGAAATGGATATTGGCTTGAATGTATGGGTTTCAATTTCATTAAGTATTGCAACCGTGTAAAATTGTGATTTTTGGAATGAAGTGTGATGGTTTTGTCTGCAATAATGTTGAATTCATAGTGTTATTGGTCATCCTAGGTGTTAGTAGCCATAAGGGCTCTCTATTATCCTTGTTGGTTTAGTTGGAGGGTTTTTGTTTGGTCTTGGGTGGCTGGTTGTCTTCACGCTTTCGTATCACCTTACCCAGTCTTTGGATTTTATGGGGTTTTAATGGTTGGAAGCACTCTATGTCACTGCATTTTGTTCACTTGGGAATTAGGTTGTTGTCACTTTAAATGGTCGTGCAATGGGTTATATTTCTCTTTCTCGACCCTGTTTAAACCTCAACGTTATAGTTGGATGAATGGAGAGCCACAAGGGTTATACCCTGTGTGTATTAAATATCATTACCAAACCGAATTAGAGCTTTGCTTTTCTATTCATAGCCCCTCCTTTCACGGGATTTGTTACCTTGTCCACGAATAAATTGTGTATCTCTCTGTGTATGCACCATTGGTCTCATAGGTTTTCACCATTGAAAGGAGTTGGCTCTAGCTTTCCTTGTGTTGGCCACAGATCAAACCCTCAAATCTACAGGTCTGAGGGTTGATAGAGAATATCGGCATGGCCTGTCTAGTTTACTATTGGTTATTGTTGATGGGTATGTATTGTCAACATAATTGATTATAGGCTAGCCCAGTTGATCATGTGAAAATCGTTTTGGTTTTGGTATCTAGTCACTTCCTGTGTTATTACAATGGATAAACCCTACATGGTTAATTGGATAGATCAAATACACAGTCACTCTCCTAGTGTTTTGATAAACCAGTATTGTTTTTAATTGAGTAAGTCACAATGTCGCTTCATGTCGATGCGTGGGTATGTGTGGTTTCCACAGCATGTTAGGTCAGGATGTTGGTTATTATGAAATTCCAAGTAATAAGCTCAACATTAAATCAGTTGATTGAATATTAGGGTTGATACACAGTCACTATATTTTTCATTAAATATTATTGGGATGTTAAACTCGGCATTAGTTATGATGGTTTAATGATGTCATGCGTAATGTATTTGTATGTGTGGTGTTCCTACACCACAAATAAATGGTCACTGTAACTATGAGATTTTTGGAAAAATGGTTATTTCAACCAGGATGACTATGGCAATTCCATCCACTATATGCGTTATGGCTATTTGATTGAGTCATCAAGGATGAGCCCAATTTTTACACAACATGGTTTTGATTGCAGTTTGATTAATTTGAGAAACAATCTATTAGATTGATAGCTCGACACGATGGGTTGAGTAAATGATATTGTCACTGTGTGTTTAGAATTGTCAAATGGAATGTTTCATCGTGATGTTTGAGGTATGGCTACCCACTATGTATGATATGGATATTTTTGGGCTGCGCATGTTGGAACGTATTATTTTATTTTTATACTCTTGGTTCAAAGGTTGGAGCCGCCCTTCTTTCTAAATAAGTAATAGGTTATAATTATGCCCAAAAATCTAGATTTTGGGATCTCGCGTATTTCATGATGTACTTACCAAGCCCCGGTATCCCGACGCGTGAAGTAGCGATAGGGTTTAGTTCTAACCACTGTTATCGAGCCTCTAAGTAAAGATTGTTTGATGTCATCATCTCATGCTCTCGCATTTCAGGAGTTACTCATCGAACACTTTCCGAACCTCCGAGATGCGAAGTATTTTCAAGGAACTCAAGTAAATATCAAGAGTAATATTTTTAAACCGTAGTTAGTCTCTATCATGATTTCGTGACTCAATGATTCTTTCCTTTGAATGCAACACCTTTGTAACTCCGATCCCCAAATTTGCGATATTCATCAATTAAGAAGGGTTAATTAAAATCTTAAGTTAAATCACAAATTATAAATAATTTCACACCATCGCGACTTCGGGCTTTTGGGTCTCAAAGGCTAGAAGCAAAATCGTGCGATATGACGAGCGCCGAAAAGGGGATAAAGGAATAAAAGCACGAAATTAAAGGAGCTAAGTTGGATTAATTAATTCCTTGAGTATCTTTTAACCGTACGATCTACAGATGAAGCTTTTAACATTTCTACTCTTTTCCCAAGTTACGAGTCGTCAAATATTTATGGTATTTATTTGAATTTCGTTGAAGTGATTGACAGTAAGATCCCACTTATTTGATAAAATATTTCCATTAAAACATTTAATCGTTCTATCGACAAGGACTAGCACGAACTTAAGTGTTTAAGCAAAGGGTTTTCTTTCATTATCTCAGCTTTCCTTTCTATTGTGCGCAAAGCTATTTCACAAGGATAACTTATGTCTGTGTTTTCAATATTTTGCGACAGGGGATCTAATTGCAAGGTCATACACCATGGCTCCACGAAAAGTGCCCAAGGTAGTCATCGAGAGCTCAGTCCAAGGTTCAAATATTGTTTCTAATACTTTGCCTCGAAGTATCAATACTATTAAAACGTGAACGCATATTTCCAATGTTCTGCAACCTGAGGTGATAAATTGCCCAGATGATTCCTGCGATGAGGAGAACGATGACATGTCCACCAAATACAAAATCGTTGCTCAAGCGGAGATGCACAAAATATAAGCAAGGCCACGGCTTCTCCCCTATTATGATATGGTCAGATGGGCGCTAGACCATGTAGACCTCCTGACCAGAATGATTTTCAACGAATAGAGGGAAGCAGTCGGGTCTTTCAGACCAGAGCACCTACAGGCAATGTATAAATTGTCACCCACTCCAAATTGTATTTACAATACCGAATTCCTAGAGGAGTTCAAAAATAAGGAATGCGAGTAGTTAAGGAAAAAATTATCCGATCTAATCAAAGATTGGGTTTCACACCCCAAGAAATTCAGGGCTGACAATAATGTAATTTATTCAATCTCCTCTTTAAAGCCACAGTTCAAGTATGTAGTGATGATGGCCTATATACTGTATGGGAAGGAGGACACAACTCACTTTTTCCTCCCATGGGTGCTGCTCATTTATACAGTCGCTGAAGGTTTTTCTTTCGACTGGGACAAACTGATGTCAGACAGTCTCACCAGTCGAATTACTGAATATTGAGCGTAGAAAGCTAGTAGGAGAACATCTTCATTCTTTACGTCTACCTACATCATGGATGATATTTTCTTTATGACACCTTTCCCATTGATGAGCTAGAGCTGGACTCCGTCTGATGTTGAGCCTATCCATGTCTACCACTCAAATATTTGGGAGGATAAGGCCTAAGATTTCATCTATGATATTTTTAACTGGGTAATGGTACCGATGCATGTTGCTATCTTCGGCCATCCGCCTCCCCAAATTTTAGATAACATCACGACCAACCTGAGTAATGTAGCAGATTGGTATATAGAAGCACAATATTCATACATCAGGGTTTTTGGCACCTCTGTTCACCCCCATGTTTTGTCGTTATTTCTACCAGATAAGCTAATATGTCGCAAGATCGTCAGGCAAGCTGTGCTTGGTGGAATAAGCAAGGAGCTCAAAGGACTATCGAAGATAGTATGGCCACCCTTCCTCATTCACATTGGGTCATACTCTTTATTATATTTTGGCCATGCCAAAGCCGAGGCCATGACCTTGGAGGAAATGAAGTTGGTGAACATTGAGTTCAAAAATCACGACCCAAATAAGGTTGTGAGTAATCACTTGGTGAATTGTGGCCTGAAGAGATACGAACATGAGGATTCACCCCATGATGAAATCTTCCGAGGTGCGAGGTGCTACTCTGAAGTCTTGAACCGAATTCAAGCCTTACCACCTGGAGATATGGCCGATTTCCTCAAATTCAAGGAGCATCAGAATAGTTGCCTCCCCCTAATTTTATAGGGAAAAATCCCAAATCTTCTAGACGTACAGCAGAAGAAAGCCAAAGGCTCAAAGAACTCAAGTCTTGGCAAGGAGAAAAATCAGGAAGGGATAGAAAAAAAGGATACCTTGAAACAAGGAGCCGAAATCCCCGATTGAGGAGAGAAAAACCCAGAGGCAGCTACGCCAGGCAAGCGGGTACTAAGTCAAGCTAAGATACCCTCGTAAAAGGAAGGCGACACCTCACCAATCACATCAAAAGAGTTGGTCACAGACACTACCCCTAAATAATCATCCAAGGAAATTGGCAGTCCGATTGCTATTATCACACCCTTATAGTTCACAAAGGGGAATCCTGATGCAGGATGGATTTTCAATGAAGAACTGATGCCCATTTCTATAGAGGAGCTGCCTCCTAACGAATTTTTCTTTGATTAAAAAAGGAAGGCCATGGTGAGGCAAGAATTATATCAAAGAGAGGGTGTAGTGGTTGAAAAATTTAAAATCATGATAGATGTAAAGGCCGTGAAAGAGGAAGAATTCACCGAGGAGATAGCAGGAACATTAGGAGCTTACACTATGGCAAATCAGTACCTAGTTGGAACTCTGAAGGAACAGTTGAAACGGAATAACCTCTTGATCGGTAATTTGGAGGCAAAGGTAGTTACGGCAGAAGTGAAAGCCAGGGATTAGGCAAACAAAGGTCTCGAGGAGGCCAAAGTAGTTGACCAACGGGAAATAGAAAAACTTAGAGCCGAGCTCGAGAAAATGCGTCAGTCGGTCCAGATAAAACAAGCACAGGTAATCCAACAAGAGGAGTTAATACAACAATTGTAATCAAAACTGATTTCTGCTAAAAACCAGGCCATAGATATGGATACGTTCCAGTACCAAGCCACCGAGATCCAACATAAGGTGGAAATAGCTCAGCAAGGATTGCTTGCCAAAGTGGAAATCATCCAAAATCACTTTCAAACAATTGATCAAGTGCTAAAGGATATTTCTTTAAGAGAAAGGGAAGTTGGGGCGGCTCGAATCACTTTCCAGGAGGTTGTTGTAGCAACAACAAAGGAAGGAATGGTTGGTAGTGTCAGATTATCCATCTCAGATAAAACTAGGGGAAATATCTTACTAAAGGCGTGGGAGCATAATATATTAGAGAGCAGAGAAAGAGTTAAAGAGATGAAGAGTTTTTGTGAAGAGACATTCGGCCTGATAAATAAAAATCTGTTGAACCTTGATAAGGAGGATAGCGCCGGGACACTGGGAAAAATTAACATAGCCAAACACCTATTAGATATCAAGGAGAATGTCAAAAAGGAACAATTTGAAATATCCCAGCTGAGTCAGGTTGAATTTTCTGAAGTGGACAAATGGTTAATAAAACCAAGTTTACAATTATGGTCCATCACCACTAAAGACCGACAAGTAGCAAGACGATTTCCACAACTGGCGAAGAATTGTTACACTTTTGAGGCCAACAAACAAGCAGATCCCTTCAAGTTGATAACCCAGTTGATTGAAAGGTGTGTCAATTGCGTCGAGCAGGGGAAAGGGCAGGCTTCTAGTGTTAAATGATGGCAAGCGTTATTCTATTCTATTTCTGGGTACAAGGGAGAAAAGAAAGGAAGGCATTCTGCCTACATGGGGGAAGACAAAAAGTGAGGAAATGAAACGCTTCCTTTCCTCAATTGTAATCAAAGGTTTCTAGAACGAATGGAATTTGAAGTGTTTTTTAGGCTTGTATAAATAGGCATTTTGAAGAAAAAGAAAGGGCTTTTTCTTTTGGGCAGGTTGTAATAGATAAATTTTCCATCGCCGTGAATTAATACAAAGTGAATTGAAGAGTCCATATTCCTTCAATATTGAGTTATGTGATTTCTTATGTTATTTCATGCTTCATGACATTTTTATATGCATCTTTGATGAATGCTTTGATTGCAATTTGGTACAACCTCTACTGTGGAAATCATGTTTTAGTTATCTAATTATTTGCAACTTTTCCTCTGTATCGGCTATTAGCAGGTACAAGACATGTGAACTACTTAGATCGCTATATTTTACGCTTTATTAAAGTGTTTCTCTTCTTTTTCTTCTTTTGTTACAGCATGAGATTCCTCTCGAAATGATGCCTCACATTGTCTAACATCTCTATGTTTTTCTTTCGCTTCATACATGGT
Organism: Picea mariana; assembly: GCA_032191745.1. Classification (NCBI taxonomy): domain Eukaryota; kingdom Viridiplantae; phylum Streptophyta; class Pinopsida; order Pinales; family Pinaceae; genus Picea; species Picea mariana. Next base: position 14,149 of record JASDQU011178699.1, read on the forward strand.
TCCAAATTTTTAACTCAGTTACGGAAAACAACCTTCAATTTGTTAAACTACTAATTTGTCTCATGGGATTTTTTCTCTCGTATAAATCAAAAAATTGAATCAGCAACCTAGAAAACAACAACCTCTTAAATCTTTGTTCCTTAAATGATTGTCGCTATTGCAAGGAAACCTCACATAGAACTCGGTCTCTCAGACCAAACAAGCATTTCCTTAAACCTTTTTGACACTATCCTAAGAACTACAACCACCCGGGTCGAACTCAAACGTTTGTGGGAAGCCATTGAATGAGACATAACCACTCAAGAACAAGTGGAAGTTAGACACAGACAACTTAGAAATCAACTATAGTTTCTCTTCCAGCCTTAGCTTTCTTCCCTGAAGTTGTCCTTTCACTTTTTTATCAATCACTCACTTTGAATGCCTAGAATTTATACTTTATAGCCTTGAGTATAGACTCTAGAACAACATATTTCTAGCTCCTTTGTCGGGGACGGAGAATCATAATCACTTTCCCCTGAGAGAATGACATTTCCAAGTTTCATTTTTTGATAGTGAACAAAGAGAGAACACCTTGTTAAGGCTAAACCTTTATCATTCACTCGGTGACTCCACTTTTAAGTAAGCTAGCATCCTTTCGAAGGAACACCAAACAAAACCCAGATGCTAAACAGACCGTGCCAGTTTCTGACCCTGAAAAAATACTAAAACCAAGGGGTCTTTTCAAACAAAACGTTGTTGTTTACCAACCCAAGTCTACTCAGTCTAAAGATAATACCTTTCTTGAACCTTTGTCCTTGCAAGAACCTTCTCTCAAAAAAACATCGGATAGTACTGTCGAAGCTGAGACCCTAAAGTCCAAGCAAATCCTACCCTAGATTAAGATTGAAACTTCTCTGATTACCTATTACGTTAGTAGGGGTGACACGCCTACCGTAAAGCTCATCCCTATCGATATCCCATCGACTCTCAATATAAAAGTATTTGTCACTCAAGGCCTCAAAGAAGTTTCCACACCCACGAATTCGACACTGGTGGGCTCTCCCATTTATATATCCTGCAAGTCAGAGGAACCGAGTCCTCATTTACCCTCTCCCCTTTTTCCAAATTTCACCTCCCCTGGTAAAAAGTTCCCCGATTTTTTCCCCCTCCACCTCAGGGAAGCTAGAGAGTCACTATACATCTTTGCCAACCCTCTGTATAACACACCAATTTTCTCTCCTAGGTCATCCCCGCTGGAGGAGGAGTAGGGGGAGCAGGAGGTCAAGGCCAACAACCACCCCCCAGGCTTTCACCAAAGTGGCCGCTAGATACTCTCCCTTGGTCTTTCCTATACCCCTCCATGATTTACCCGAAAACTATATGAAAAACTTACCCAATTTCATAGGAGAAGGGTATCTAACCGCAGCCGAGCATATCAACTTCTTCGATCAATTCACTAATATTATAGGTCTCGAACAAGAGGACATGTATTCCTGTTTGTTTGTCCAAACCTTCGAGGGACAGGTAAGAACTTGGTTTTGAATCCTGCCCCCAGGTTCAATATTATCCTACGATGCACTAGAAGACCTTTTTCTCAAACAATGGGGTGAAAGAAAGGATCATTTATACTATTTGACCAAGTTTGGGTCTTTAAAGAAAAAGGGATCTGAAACTGTTATGGAATTTATCCAAATATTTAACAAGTTTTACAATAAGATCCCTGTTGAAGTTAAACCATCCCAACCCGCAGCCAAAGTAACTTTCACAGGAGCTTTTGAACCCGATTTCTCTCTAATATTAAGAGAAAGGAGAGGGTCCGACTTAACCTGAATGCAAGATGACACTGTGGAAATTGAGTCAAACATGATGGCTTCGGGTAAATTAAAAAATAAAATCGAAACGGGAAATAGGGAAACCAAACATTTTAGGGAACAAGTGGGTCCCTCTGGATCTGGAAGGTCCTCAGATGACAAAATGGATGACATGGCTAGGATAATAAAATATCTATCAAACAAAATCTCAATAATGGAGCTAGACCAATCCAAATCTGATCAATTCGTTAAGAGAGAATTCAAGAGAAACCCCAATCCTCATATTCAACAAAGACAGATTAAAAATGAAGATCAAAAAATTCAAACACCTCTAAAAAATGAAAATTTTATTTGAGGAAATGATATGCAATAGTTCGAGGATTTGGAAGAAGACGTAAACAATTTAGGCGATGATTGTATACAACCTCATTTGAGGAAAGAAGATTATGAGAAGTCTCTAAACAATGAACAATCATCAGATGCAGATAATAACCTAAACAACGTTGATGATCTCTCTTATCAAGGAATGGCTGACACCATAATGGCTGAGCTCCAGCATAAATACAGTTTGAGGCCTAAAAACAAACCTATGTCGATCGCTCAACCCAAGAACATTTTGCCTAGGGGCGGAACATACGAGCCCGTCCAGAAAGAGACCAAGACATGAAATAATAAAGGGGTAGACTCGCAGAATATCAACGTAAAGGAGGATGAAACCCAAGCGATAAGAACTAATACAGTTGAAACAAAGAAACCTGAAATGCCCAGAATTGCCGAAAATAAAACAGTGCAAACAAATAAAATGGATAGGAAATAGTCTGAAGTTTCAGCCAAGGAAACAGATAAAATTGCGGGAAGTTTCTGCTTAGAAAATGAGATAACTAAGATCAAGATACCAATACCTTTGGTCAAGTTGGCGAAGAATCCTGTGTACCGAAAGAAAATAACCAAGATGATAAATTTTTCATATTTAGAGAGTCAGTCTGACGTGATAAATCTGGAAGATGATAAGCCTAATATAACTTTTGGTCCACATTTTGAAGGTGCCAGAGATACCATCACCCCCTTCTATATTACCCTGAAAGTGCACGATCGGTTGTTGCATAATTGCATGTTGGACTCTGGGGCCCCTCATAACATAATGCCCAAATCCATTATGGATAGACTAGGCCTCCAAATCACTAGACCCTATGGAGATCTTTACTCGTTCGATTCAAGGAGAGTTAAGTGCATGGGCATGATCAAAGATTCAGTAGTATCCCTTGCCAAGATTCCAGTGAAAAATGTCCTAATGGATGTAGTTGTCACTGATATACCCCTGAAGTATGGTTTTCTATTATCTAGATCTTGGGGAGCCAAGCTGGGGGGATCCCTTCAACTGGATATGACCTATGCCACGATCCCTATTTTTGGCAAGCAGTTCACTCAGTTATACAAGGAAACATGGTTGGCATATACGGTAAGTGATCCTCATAATCCTAACAATTACCCTGTTTATATCGCCGATCAAGACCTAGGAAATTGTATTCTGTCTTTTGATGATAGTGAAAATAATTTTACGGAAGAAAGTTATATTGATGAAATCAAAACTGAAAAGACAGCTAAAAATGTGTATAGCATTGGAACTTGGAAAATGTTTTTCGATGGTGCTTCGTTGTGTGAAGGAGAAGGTGCGGGCGTGCTTTTAGTAGCACCTGAAAATGAATTTGTCGTCCCCTTCTCTTACAGGCTACAGTGGGACATAGACTACACAAACAACGTATGTGAATATGAAGCTCTAGTCTTGGGACTGAAAGCTGCCAAGAAAATAAACATAAAGAAATTAGAGGTCTATGGGGACGCATAACTGATTGTGAAGCAGGTAAATCACCAGTACCAGGCCAAACACCCGAGACTGAGGTCCTACAAAAATTGGACCTGGGATCTAATGGAAAATTTATTTTCATCAGTAAAGGTTCATTTCATCCCACGAGCCGAAAACTAGTAAGTTGATTCACTGGCCAAAGCAGCGTCGAATTTCTCACCCCCTACCGCTTTCAAATTAAAATACCACATAGAGGTGAGGCACATACCATCCATACCAAACAACATACAACACTAGCAGGTATTCGAAGATGACAAATAGATCAGAAAGTTCCTGGAAATGGTGGATGATTTTGCTGAAACTCACATCGACCAAGAAAACCAAAATGACCATACATGGATTATGAAGGAAGGGGAGGAGCCTCAGGAGTTCCAAGAAAAAATTGCAAATCATCACATGCTAGTGTTAAAAAATAATCAGATCCCTAAGGGCCTGATACCTCTGGAAAGGTTGTTTAACCAAAACGACATGCCTCTGAAGTCTACCTTGCAACCCCAACTAGAGGAGGTTGAAGACTATGATGTAGGCACCGCTAAAGAATCTAGGATAGTGAAACTATCGAAGTACCTTCCTCCCGAGATGAAAATAAGATATGCATACTTACTCGGGCGATACAAGGATGTTTTTACATGGACTTACGATGAGTTGAGAACCTACGACACCTCTGTGATCGAACACAAGATACCTTTGAAATCTAGAGTTAAACCATTCAGACAGAAGCTTAGACAAATCAACCCCATTTTATTGCTCGTGGTCAAAAGAGAAGTGAAAAATATCTTAGACACAAAAATAATCATGCCTCTTAGGTACTCTGACTAGGTGGCGAACCTAGTCCCGGTCAGGAAAAAGAGTGGGGAAATCAGACTGTGCATGGATTTCAGAAACCTAAATAAATCCTCTCTCAAGGACAATTATCCTCTACCCAAGATGGATCACATCTTAGAAAAGGTATTTGGTTCTAATAGAATGTCGATGATCGATGGGTTTTTGGGTTACAATCAGATCGTGGTCAACGAAAAGGATAAGGAAAAAACCGCTTTCACTACACCTTGGGGTACATTCATGTATGAAAAAAAGCCTTTTGGTTTGATGAATGCAAGTGCCACCTTCCAGAGAGATATGGACATTGCCTTCATCGGTGAAAGAGACAGATGCGTGGTTATTTACCTCGACGACCTGACTATTTTCTCTAAATCTAACGAAGACCACCTAATACACCTCCAGCAAACGTTCGAGAAATGATGAAAGTTTGGTTTGTCCTTGAACCCCAAAAAGTCTCATTTCGCAGTGCAAGAAGGTAAACTCTTGGGCCATATTGTGTCTCAGGATAGAATTAAAATCGATCCTAAAAGGGTTTAAGCTATAAACACCATAAATATTCCTAGAAACGTTAAAGAAATTCAGTCTTTTTTAGAAAAAATAAATTTTTTGAGAAGGTTCATTATGAATTTTGCTGAAATCGTGAAATTGATCACATATATGCTCAAGAAAAATAGTGTAGTCAAATGGATGGCCGAAGCCAAAGCGTCATTTGCTCGGATAAAGAAAGTTATAAGCGGAGCACCTGTACTAGCGAGCCCTAGCTACCTGAAAGATTTTTTGATTTTCTCATTCACATCTGAGCACACAATTGCGGTGGTACTCCTCCAAAAAAATGAGGAAGGTTTCGAGCAACCGATATCATTCTTCAGTAAAATTCTTAGAGATGCCGAATTAAAATATGATATAATGGAAAAACAAGCATACGCTATGGTAAAGGCGCTAAAATCTTTCAGAACTTACGTGCTACACTCCAAGGTGATAGCATATGTACCTACCTGTGCTATAAAAGACATATTGGTACAACCCGATAGTGATGGGAAGAGGGGTCGGTGGCTCGCCAAGATCTAAGAATTCGATCTGGAAGTGAAGCCAACAAAACAGGTAAAAGGATAGGGTTTGGCTAAGCTCATGGCTGAAATGAATTTCCAAGCACTCGGGATAAATAACCTGCAGGAATATGAAGGAGATGTGGACATATATTCTTTCGATGACCAAATATCTACGACTAAAATCGAAGAGAGGTTTATTTCATCAAGATGGTATAAAGACATAGTCTCCTACTTATTGACCCTAAAGTTCCTCGATGATCTGTCTCCATATAGGACTAGGACAATAAAGCTACATGCGGTGAAGTACTGTATATCGGAAATCAAATTTTATTGGAAGGACCCATTAGGCTTCCTACTAGTTTTTCTAGTGGAATCGGAAACAGAAAAGGTCATAAACGAATTTCACGAGGGGGTATGTGGAGGACATCACACGTGGAGGGGCACAGCTTATAAAATCTTGAGAGCGGGATATTATTGGCCTAGGCTATTCTTAGATGTCAAGGCCAAATTCAGAGCCTGCAACCCTTGCCAGTTGTTTCCAGGCAATCAAAAACTCCCATCTCTACCTCTAGTGCCGGTAAAAGTAGAATCCCCCTTTCAACAATGGGGATTGGATTTTATAGGCGAAATCAACCCACATTCCAGTGCTCAACATAAATGGATCCTGAATGCCACGTATTACTTCACCAAATGGGTGGAGGCCATTCCAACTAGAAAGGTGACCGATTTAGTGGTTATAGATTTCCTGGAAGAGAACATATTGTCCAGATTCGGCTGTCCCCGAAAGATAGTCATGGACAATGCCCAGACATTCAAGTCTATAGCAATGGTTAGTTTTTGCCAAAAATATAAGATCGTATTGGGCCACTCCACTGCATATTACCCTCAAGGAATTGGGTTATCCAAATCATTAAATAAAAGTTTAATTACCATAATTAAGAAAGTGCCGAGTGAAAAAAAAGAATCTTGGCATGTGCATCTCAAGTATGCTTTGTGGGAAAATCGGATAGGCACGAAGAAATCTATTGGCACTTCACCTTTCCAACTGGTATACGGGACTAACATGGTATTTCCTATAAATCTAGCGCTTCCTATAATGAAGCTATGGAAATATGAGAAAGAAGAACCAAACCATGTCACAAGGAGAATAAACCAGTTGATTGAGGTTCACCAGCACAGGGCTGAGGTGGACGAAAGGATGTAGAAGTACCAGGACAACATGAAAGTGTTATTCGATCATAAGGCCAAAGACAGGGAATTCCTCCCTGGCGATTTGGTTTTGAAATGGGATGCTAGGAGGGAAGACCCTGGAAAACATGGCAAATTTGACCATATCTGGTATGGACCTTTAAAAGTCACAGTTTCTAAAGGGAAGAATTCATTTCTATTAGAAAATCTAGACGGTAAAATCCTCAACGCCCCTGTCAATGGGCGTTATTTGAAGTACTACATGCATTGAATGATTGTTCTAAATTTCCACTGTATATGCCGGTTTGTTTTCCTTGTTTTTGTTTTAGATCTTTTCGGTAATTTCTACTTTCATCGCAAATAAAACAGGTTAGAAATTTATTAGAAGTTGGGATACAAAATTTTTCAATACATTGAGCTCCATAAAACTTGATGCCCTGATTCTTTTCATGTTGTTTGCTTGCAGGATTATGGCTTACGGCCCACACAGTAAAGGGAGAAAATGGATGGTCACGCATCGGGAAATTGACTCGCCCAAAACAGGTGATAAAAGAAGATTTGTTAAGAAGAAAACAAAATGGTAAGGCAAGGGTATAAATTTCTGAAACATCTGGTTTTCAAACGAATATCACGTAAGCACAACAACGATCTCATGAAAAGGATATGTTTTCTTGATGTATCATTAAAGAAAACAAATTTACTGGGGATTTTAAAAAAGGCTCACCTGGACAATTTAAAAATATTTAAATCAAAGAGGGAAGTAAAGCCTCTCCAAGAAAGAATTCTAAGAGTCAAGATTGCGTTGTATGACCCGAGTTTTTTTTGTTTTTGTTTTGATACTTCAAAACCTTCTTTGTCATCTCCTCATTATCCTTAGCTCTCTATCCTTGAAACCCAGATACCTTCCCCTGGCCTCTACAGAGGAAGAAGCATTCATGCTTCATCTTCGGGAGCTGGCAAGCCAGTCTTAGAAAATAAGCCATTCGTCACAACTCATTGGCCTCCTACCGAGAAAAGTTATGCACGGGTTGTTCCTAACTCTCTTAGGTTTTTTAATGGGATTTGAAGGATTAAGTCTTGCTCAAAGGAAGATCCCTGGAAATAATTTCTCCCATAATTTCCTGCAGACTAAGATGTTTTGAAAGTCAAGAAAAAGTCAGTCCATAGAAAGCAAAGCGAGTAGACCAGCCTCTGTTGCAATTATTACACAGATATCACCCCTAGTATGCTTTATACTGATTGATTTCCCCCACTTCATTTTAAACATACGCGGCAGATGGAAAAAGGAAATTCAAATTGATTTCCCCCATCTAGTCCACAGAGATGATGAAAGGAAATTTGTAAAATGATTGCCCTCATCTCAACATTTAAATGAAAAATTACTTTGAAGTGGTGAAAGTAAATTCAATAAAGGGAGCCAGATAACTTCACCGGGGTACTGAACAGGCCCGCTAGCAGTGAAGCAATATCTAATATATCTGGAAGGCTATCATACATGTATTACACTGTACTCTGGTAACCAAATTCTTTCGAAACTGGATCTACATCCCAAACTCATGCAGGGTTCCCTGATTAAGAACATGAAATTCACTTCGTTTGAAGCAAGCCAAAACCCACAGGACCCGTCCAATTTCCTAAGATTGTTTTGATCATCTTAAGCAGTACCGAGCTCAGTATTGAGAAAAGGAAAGTTATTGAATGGACTGCAGCTCAGTTTAGAAGTCATTTGAGTTTTAAAAAATCTTTTCGGAAGTAAAGGCAAAATCTCAGGTTTCCCTCTGTACCCTCTTCCTAAGCTAGTTTTCGCAGAAGAAAACTAGCGACTCCATCTACCCAATACAGGCACTTGGTACCCTACCAGCAAGATGTTGTTCTAGAGTCTCTACTCAAGGATATAAAGTATAGATTCTAGGCATCCAAAGTTAGTGATTGATAAAAAAGGGAAAGGAGAACTTCAGGGAAGAAAGCTAAGGCTGCAAGAGAAACTATAGTTGATTTCTAAGTTGTCTATGTCTAACTTCCACTTGTTCTTGAGTGGTTATGTCTCATTCAATGGCTGCCCATGAACATTCGAGTTCGACCCGGGTGGTTGCAGTTCTTAGGATAGTGTCAAAAAGGTTTCAGACGATGCTAGTTTGGTCTGAGAGGTCGTGTTCTATGTGAGGTTTCCTTGCAACAGGGATAGTCATTTAAGGAACATAGATTTAAGAGGCTATTTTTTTTTAGGTTGCTGATTCAATTTTTTTATTTATACGAGAGAAAAAATCCCGTGAGACAAATTAGTAGTTTAACAAATTGAAGGTCGTTTTCCGTAACTGAGTTAAAAATTTGGAACCATGTATGAAGCGAAAGAAAAACATAGAGCTGTCAGACAATGTGAGGCGTCATTTCGAGAGGAATCTCATGCTGTAACAGAAGAATAAAAAGAAGAGAAACACTTTAATGAATCATAGCGATCTAAGTAGTCCATGGGTCTTGTACCTTCTAATAGCCAATAGAGAGGAAAAGATGCAAATAATTAGATAACTAAAACATGATTGCCACAGTAGAGGTTGTACCAAATTGCAATCAAAGCATTCATCAAAGATGCATATAAAAATGTCATGAAGCATGAAATAACAAAAGAAATCACATAACTTAATATTGATGTAATATGGACTCTTCAATTCACTTTGTATTAATTCCTGGCGATGGAAAATTTCTCTATTACAATTTGCCCAAAAGAAAAATCCCTTTATTTTTCTTCAAAATGCCTATTTAGACAAGCCTAAAAAACATTTCAAATTCCATTCGTTCTAGAAACCTTTCATTACAATTGAGGAAAGGAAGTGTTTCATTTCCTTTCTCTTTGTCTTCCCCCATGCAGGCGGAACACCTTCCTTTGTTTGCTCCCTTGTACCCAGAAATAGAATAGAATAATGCATGTCATCATTTAATACCAGAAGCCTACCCTTTTCTCTGCTCGACGCAACTAACACACCTTTCAATCAACTGGGTTATCAACCTAGAAGGCTCTTCTTGGTTGTTGGCCTCGAAAGTGTAACAATTCTTCGCCAGCTGTGGCAATTGTCTTGCTACTTGTCAGTCTTCCATGATGATGGACCATAATTGTAAACTTGGTTTTATTAACCATTTTTCCACTTGGGAAAATTCAACCTGACTCAGGTGGGATATTTTGGCTTGTTCCCTTTCGACATTCTCCTTGATATCTAACAAGTGTTTGGCTATGTTAATTTTTCCCAGTGTCCTGACGCTATCCTCCTTATCAAGGTTCAACAGATTTTTATTTATCAGGTTGAATGTCTCTTCACAAGAATTCTTCATCTCTTTAGCTCTTTCTCTTCTCTCTAATATATTATGCTC
>JASDQU011178700.1:0-17972 GCA_032191745.1 Picea mariana
CCATCGATACCAAACAAATTGATTAGGTTCTAAATATAAAGAAGCAATTTGTACCTTTTGTGTATGTGGCACATTATGGAGATCAAAGAATTGCTCCATCTGAAGTATCCATGTGATTGGGTCCTTTCCATCAAACTTCCTCATATCAATATTAGGAACATGGTTGGTCTTCAAACCAAAGTTGGAGTTTCTCCATTCTTGATTCACCTCCCTTGTGTCCTCATTATGAATTTCATGGGATGCATTTTCACTTTCAGGTGTCTTCTCTATTATGAAATTTTTCAATACTTCCATGATCTCCCCTTTTAAACTCTCCATCATCTGTTGTAGTTCATCTTTTGTAACTATCTTCTTGTGTAAATCATTTATGTACCTACACATTTCTTCACCTTCATCAAGAGTCCAAGTAGGATTTTCTGGAGGCTTAGTTGGTGTAGAATTTCCCTTTTTTGGTGGCATGTTGGCCAAGTATCACTTTTGAACCTTGATTTTGAGGTGGTTCTGCTAGACAATATTTCTTCTATTGTATCTCCCAAGTTTCGACCCTTTTGGGTATGAGACTTTCTTTTATGTAGTTCTCTTATATTTCTTCTCTGTAATGCCATAGGTCTGATCAAAATTGGATGTGCCAAGTGGAATTTATGGTAACTTCCCCACAACTTGTCGATTTTTGGTCTTTCCAAGAGGTCTCACTTGTATAGCGTTCCCCGCACAAATTAATTATATAAAATTCTGAAACTCGCACCCAAAATACTACATACTGTCCATGGTCCAATGCAACCAGTCCCACTCAATTTGGATACTCTAGGAAGAAGTTATGATTGTTTTACCAAGAACACCTTCTTTAGACTAGTCAATAGGACTAGTCAGATACCCTATCTTACACAGGCTGTATCTACAAATTTAAGATAACCCAGAAGTTGAAAATTTTACCATAGACACCTTACTAATTTCTATAAATAGCCTCCAGAGATCAGGGTCTAAAACATTACAGAAAATGTTTTATAGCAAAAATTCCGCAATGACTCAGTTCAAGATGATTCCAGAACCCTATCTTGTACAGGCTATATCTCCAAAATTATAAGGCCTCAGGAGCTAAATTTTGAACGCAACGTACCTTGATCTGTCTACTAAATATCCACCAAGTTGTTCCTTTTGAAATGTTGTAGAAAAAAAAGTTATAGCGAAAATTCCAATGTGTCTCAGATGTAGCAGCGAAACCCCAAGACCTTGAGCTCTGATACCATATGTTAAGAACCAAATATCAATATAGCATAGAAAAACCTCAGAAAAAGTACTCAACGCCTTGAAAAATAGATCATTTCAGATAATAAGCCTCTTCGAGGGGGAAACCTCCTTTTACCCCACTTAAATGTTCAAGTACAAGATGATTCAAAATGAAAATGTCTCCTTGGTATATATAGGAGACTAGGAGCTATAATTACAACTAATGGCCTAAAGCCGACATAAATAAAATAACATTACTAATATAATATGCCCCAATTAAGGGGTAATGAGACAATATTAGGGCTTAACACTTTCTTTATTTTTCTTTTCTTTCTTTTTCTTTCTTTTTTCTTTTCTTTTCTTTCTTTTTCTTTCTTTTTTCTTTTCTTTCTTTCTTTTGAAAATAATTTGCAAAATGAAATATTATTTACAACCAAATTACACCAAGAATGAAAATTTTCCAATCACCAGTTGATCCTATGAAACATAGGGTTATAACAAGATCTATAACATCAAACAATTCTATGGTATCCCAAATTGTATTTCAGTGTCTTTTTAATCTTTCACTTTTGCATGCAAACTTATTTTTTACCTAGAGAATGACTAAGTATGAATCATCCTTGATGCTTAATATTTTGATCCCCATGTCTTTTCCAATTTCTAGGCCAAGTAGAAGTGCTCGATACTCAACCACATTATTTGTTTCTTCAAAATCTAATCTAAATGAAAAATTATAAGAATTTCCAGTTGGTGAAACTAGAACAATTCCATCCCCTTTTCCTGATCTTGAATGTGCACCATCAAAGTTCATCTTCCAATCCTTATTACTTTTCTTTTCATATTTAAATTTTTCATTAGCTGGTGCTAGGAAGTTTGAACAAATCGATAAATTACCCATGTCAGACATTTGGCATAAGAACTCATTGAATGGCTCTTTAGGATCTTCTATGTGATAAAAAAATTGTGTTTCTCTAAAGAGTCTGAAATTCTCGGTTGATGGAGGCGAGTATGGGATAGTTTCAAAATTCAAATCCATGTTTAGGAAACCACCCATGTGAGCTCCCCATTTTCTTGAGAGAAACATACCCGAAGCATCTAGCACATCCATATTCAAAGAAAAATATGGGCGGAAGACTAGCTTGAATGGAAAATCTATGATAATCCCGTGGGTTTCAATTTCCCTGGACTCCATGTCACACACATTGTGATAAGTCATTGTAAATTTAAGGCCCAATCTTTGCATAATTCCCTTAGTGATGATGTTGGATGAAGCTCCAGAATCATACATACAATTATGCAACCACTAATCATTTATTTCTAGAGACACAAATAAATGGGGATTCTCTTCCTTGGTTCTATCTCTACTAGTCAAAACCACTAGAGGATCTTCATGATGTTCCTTTTCTTTTTCTTGATTTTTAACAACCACTTTATCATTTGGAACATTTATTGCTTTAAGTAATTTTTCCTTTTGTGAAGGAATTTTCAAAATATCTGACACTGGAACCAACACCTTTTCATTTGAAATCCAATTACCTAAATCAATAGTTAGATCATCAATTGGAGAAGGATTAGTTACCTTAGGAAAGTTCGCTTGAGACTTGTTTACACCATCTCTCCCTTTTATTTGGTAGACTATTCCTTTATGTCTGGCCATCTCTAAAATCTACTCATTTTTGGGCTTGTGTCCATACAACTTTGTAACATTAGCATATTGTTCAACCACTTCATTTTCTTTCTCACTCATTTCTTGCATTTGAACCCAATAATCCATTGACAAAGGGTGAGTTTCACCAAAGTTATTTATGTGGTTAGACCTTCTTGATTTCCCCCACAAAGTTGTTTGTTGGAGGGATGCCTTATTCATTTATTTGACAAAATATTGGGCAAGTGCTCTACAAAAAGGTGGTATTTCCTCATTTACCACATTATTGGACTCCAACTGATTAGGTGGCCTTTGTTCTTGTTGAGGGCCTTTCTTTTGTCATATTTCATTATTAGGCCTCGGTTGGAATCTGTTCTTTTGATGTTGGGACCTCTCCATAGCTATCAACCTATTCTACAAAGAACTAAGTTGAGTAGCATGACTTGCCTCCATTATTTTAACCATCTATGTTATGGCCTTTAAAGGGTCATAAGACAGATCTTTATTATCAGGAACTGTTGCTTTTTCTTTAGAATTTGACTGTCTTGAAGAACTACCTCTTGTGAATCTTGGAAGGTTTGACTTTTTTTACGCTTGCATGTTTTTATCAATCTTGTTAGTAGTTTCTTGAGCCACTTTKATTTTGGTGGGTTCTTTATCTCTTAGTTGATATCTCATCTCCCCACCAAATGCCTCAATGCAGTATATCAAGATAGCACTATCTGGAGGCTTGATATCTGAATGCATGCTTGAAACTAGTTCATTGAATTTSTTTTTGAACTCATCCATAGTTTCATTTCCATTCTTCCTTGTTGTGTTGAGGACTACCAAAATGTGACGGTGATATCTTTTCTCCCCCCACTTCTTAGTAAAGGCATCTAGGAGATCCTTCAAGGTCTTGAAAGAGTTGTTTGGCATGTCTTCATACTAGTCTAAAGAATCATCTTCTAAGGAAAGAACAAAGATCTTCATTTTGACATATTCGTGGTCGTGTGAAATACACCACTTATTAATACATCTCATAAAATATTTGACATGCATTTTTGTAGAAATAACATTATTGCCTTGAAAACTAGGTAATTTTTCTATGGCTTTTTTCTAGAATTGCATGAGGATAATTGACTATTGAAAAAAAATCACAAGGATCATAAATTTCCATTTCTGAAATAAAACTATCACGAACAAAAAGAAAGTGGATGTCAGAAATGAAATTTGAGCCTAAATGACTAAGGATTCTATGAGAATATGCTTTGGATAACCTCCTTCTATAAACCTGTTCAGGTTCAAGAATGAAGTCAACTAATCCTTCAAAATTCCTTCTTGTAGAATAATTAGTCAAATTAGAAATTAGTGGAGTTGCCAAAAGATTGAGTCTAATTCTGATAAACTAAAAGCATCAAAAACTAAGTAAACAAACAAAAAGGAAAACAAGGTCGTATTCTGAGAATAGAAATATTTATCCCCGGCAACGGCACCAAAATGTTGCCACCTTATACACACTTAGGAGACGTGGGAGAAATATTCAATCCACTCGGTGTGTCCTTGGGGGCAAGTGATATTTAAGGTGTTGTCACCTAATCCTCAACTCCTCCGTCTAGGCCAACTCCTAGTGAAGCCAAGGGGGGTAGTCCCTAACAAATATACTAGGGATTGAAACTAATATAAGTACAAGAATTGAATCTAGGAGTTTAACTTTCATTAACCAACATAAAGAAAAACATACACAGATCAATTATTCACCACAAAATACATAAAACATATACTTGAATAAAAGGATACTTGAGACACAATATTAAATGTAAGTAAAATCAAATGTCTTCAAAGTAAATGACTAAAACAAAATGTGTGAAGCATATGGATTTGCAAATGTATAAATGAGACCATTGCCTTAAAGGTATCGTGGGAAATGTAGATCATGTGTTTTATTAAGGTTTATTGATGGTAGGCTAATGAGATAAATTTCAATTGCATGGAAAATAAAGTGTTTGTATAAAATAGATTTGGCCCTTTAGAAAAAGTCCCTAAAGTGGAGGTTGAGCTTGTTGAATATCCAATAGGGAGGTCCCTCTGATTTTTCACACAAGCTCAAGAAAATGTGGGAGATCTTACAGGGAGAATCTAGATCTCAAAGCTCCCTCCAGATATCTTCACAAAATCTCTTATTTTTCCAATAAACAAAATTTATCTTTAGGATTTCCCTAATTAGTCTAACACCACTGACCCGCCCAATGTGTATGAAACTTACTCCCAGAATATCGAGACTAGCTCGCAATTGGAAGGGTTAGGAAACACAATGGGAGATGAGGGGAGTTGTTTATTTTAAACAATAAAGCAAAGTATTGAAAGGGAAATGTTTTTTAATTACTAAAGTCTTCATTGACCAGCCTCTTGCGAGGAGCTGAGGAGGCTGTTTATTTCCCACTTTGAAATTGCATAAAATGGAAACTAACTATCAATTAGTATTCTACTTTGCAAAATTGAAATCTAATCTAGATTGTGGTTTATTTTAAATTTAGATCTGATGTGACTTTGTTTGAGCACTTAAATCAAAAGGACAAATTGAAGAAAGCTAAGACACAAGATCCCAAAACACAACACACCCCCCAGGGGGGAAAAACCAAGTGAGGCCTCCTTTGGCTCACTGATTTTATTATCTTGGTTACAATTTCTCTTTGAAGAGTCTTAAGATCTCTTTAAATGAGATGTGGACCCTTATATATGGATCAGAAAAATAAAAATTCACTTTTACAATAGTTTTTTTTTCTTACTGATATTCTTCGTTGTCCTAAAACAAAAAATAAATACAATAAGACTTGCTCAAATTTGAAATTTAAACTCTTTAGAAATAAACTATCTTTATCTTTAAAATTTCAACAAAGAAGAGAGACTAAAGATAGTAGATTGCAAGCTAGAATGAAAGATCTAATCTACTTTCCTTTAGTATGCAAAGTAAAGATAACTTATAGTGCTTCTTTAAATTGAAATCTTACTTTGCAAGTATTCAAAAGTACTCAACATAAATTTTTTAGATTTTGTTTGAGAAAGAGATGAGAAGATTTTTTTTTTAAACCCTTGGAATACTTGGGCAAAATGGAGTCTTCTTGGTATGGAAATAGGGGCTATTGTCCTTCAATATTTTGGAGAGAAAATAGAATCAAGCAAGCTCATCCAATCCTCCAAAATGAGAGCTCTAAACTTCACAACACTTGCAAGAAACTTGTTAGATCTTGGTGTTACCTACAAAGAAACTCAATGGCACATTAGTTAAGAAAAACATAAAATTCACATTAAAATCTCTAAAATAGATAATCAATAGGAATAAGAAATCAAACAAGATTTATGATCCTATCCTTTATGAGAAATAGTACTCCTACAAAGGCCAAATTCAACAAATTTGCATAAACAAATGAAATAAAACAATGTCACCTCATAAATTTGCACTTGACAATGAGCAACCACACATGGATCCACACCAAATTTTCCTCCAAAGACTTCTTTATTCAAATTCAAGAATGATACAATGATACAACAACAATCCTTCCCACAACTCTAACTAGTTTGTGAAATGGGAGGAAGCTTCAATATATAGCAAAGGGTGAAGATAGGGTAGAGGCAGAGGGAACACAACTTGGTAGCTCAACCCATGACAAGTGTGGAGAGTGTGTTTGCCACCTCTCCCATCTCCCAACCAACTCGTCACATGTATATTTGAGGGGATATGGGGGGTGCCACCTCTCAAGAGGTTGGCTTTCCCTTTTGGGAATGTGCCACCTCTAAAGAGGTTTGCACCCTCTTATTGAGCACCTGCCAATAACCAAAACACATGTCTTATCTTTAGCTCTTGACCAATAAAAATTCTCCTATGGCTGCCACCTTGCCTTTTGGGGCTTTTATTAACCCAAAACATGTCCCCACATGTTTCCAAGAAAATAACCTTTGCTGATTTTTCTTGATTTTATTTGTCTTTTTTGGGTTTTTTGAGTAAAATTGATTTTTAAGTGATTAAAATCACTATATTTACTTAACCAAGTAGGTACATAGGTAATGTGGGTGCTCTAGGTCCAAAAATGAGCACCCCCCAAGGCATAGGAAAACTCCTAGTACCACTTTTTTATTACAACTTTATTTTTTAATTAAAAATTCTCGTTTTGTGGAAAAATTTTAATTAACTGAAAAAATCAAAAAATCCTAAGGGGGACTTAGCACATTTCCATAAGACTTTAGGAGTATGTTTAGCATGGTAATATACATTAGACACTAGGATTATACCCATTCTAATGCTTAACCATGAGTAGATATTGCAGCTTTGGAGAATTGAGTGAAAACACTCATTAATTATAAATTGTCTTTAAACAACAAAATATAATTAATAAGTAAAAACGACACTCTAGAGTAACAACTCATGCGTAAGTCGAAGGTGGATAAGACATTTTACAATTTCATCATGAAACATATATTATTACAATTTGTATGGAAAATGTGAAAAAGGTGGTCTTATTGATCGATTGAACTTTTGAACTCTGAACTTGAACATGAAAATGTTAAATCTTTGGCAGCTCGCTGGAAGTCCATCCTAGTGAAACTTTGATGGATAAAAATAACAATTATAACTCTATACCTGTAATGAATAAAGGTATGAAAATGGTACAAAATGTTATTCAATGTCTTTTTTGCAATTTCTCCAGGTTTCACTACTTGTAACCTCCCAGAAAAGGAGTTATAGAAAAAATGGAAGACCTTGTTCAATTATGGCTTATTCTATAGAGAAAAATTTTAGAGCATGCCACATCCGGACTATTTTATGTATGTATCGGAAAATGGTACAAAACATACTACAAAATGTACGCTAACCAATTCATTTGGTCTTACTGAATTTGGATTGTTTATGAAGAAGTTATGACATTTTTACCCAGAACACTTGTTTTTGACTAGTTTCAGGACTACCCACAAACCCTATTTTCCACTGAGTGTAACTCCCAAACTACAACGACCCACAAGAGTAAATTTTTATCATAGGTAGTTGGATATGTTTTATCAACAACCTCTAGGTTTTGCTATCTGAATCATTTTGAAAAATATTTATTGTGAAAATGGTGAGATGACCTATAAATAACATACCTTAGAAAGAATCATCAAAATACTTTATCCTCCCTTGAATTTCGGCCTTCTTTACTTCACCTTCCCTCTAAAATTCGCCTTATATCTCTTTTGTTTACCTCATTCACTTGTATATATTCAATATTCTCAATAAAATAATAATGGGCGACCCTTTCTCTCTTATTTATACTCTCCAAGTAGCTTCCTCTAGAAATATCCACTTAACCCCTTTGTCCACTTAGCCACTTTGTCCACAAATAGTAAAATCGCCACTTATAGTCGCAACTAATTTATTTTTAATTGTTTTCTTGTTGCAAACACTTAACCCATGACTAACCACTTTGATTGGTCAACTTCTTCTAGGAGCTTCTAGAATAATTTGACTTCTTTGACCTTCTAGGGGCTTCTAGATAACTCATGAGGGTTCTCCAACTTCACATGGCTATAAATATATAATTGTGAGGAGTTATGTGACATTACACATATCACTATAAACAACATAACATATACTATCAATATGGAATAGTTTCTCCTGCAAATTTGTTGATCTTCATTACATTATTCCTTAATCAAACTTGGGTTCCCTAACCACACTGTTGGGATACTTAACCACCTAACCACTTAGACTTCACAAAGCATCTTCATGTGATGGATTTCACCATAAGGGGAGAACTTTGAGAACTTTATCCAAGAGTGTCTTCCCATGAGGGATTTCACCATAAGGGGACCACTTTCAAGTTTATTCATTTGGTTCTTCCTATCAACCATGACATGAAATCAATGATACATCTCCCTTTAATATCAACACATCATTATGATACCACTTGACATCAATACTTTAAGTTCAATTACATCAATGATACAAATCACATTACTATGAAAATACATCAACCCTTTGACATCGATGAAAACAAAATACAACAATTTCCCCCTTTGGCATTGATAGCAACACCAACATTGATGTCAACACCATTCATTGATGGCAACACTTGGACATGGAAATGCTACTAATCAATATCCATCTATCCACATAAATGTGGATATCTCTCCCCTTTTTACATTAATGGAAAAGGGTATTTTTCTCCTTGGGAATGCTATCCATGCCTGAACTCTCCTTGGGGATGCTCCCCCTATCTGGATGCCTTAGGGATGCTCCCCATGTCTGTTGCTCCATCATATGAACAATCTCTCCCCCTTTGGACAAGGGATATCACTCTGATGCAATGATGATGGCATGGCTACCAATCATCTCTCCTCCTGGAATCATGTTGTTGCAACCAATCATGGGAAGAATAATAATCCCCCCTGTGGGTATGTCTCCCCCTATCTTCTCTGCAAGATGAAAAATATGCTACCATTGAAATCTACTTCTATTGCAAATGATATTACTCAAACGAAACACATATCAACTTCTCAAGAATGATCTACTCTTCCTATGGCGATCCTTGGACCTGTCCATGCATCAAATGTGTGCCATACTATACATAATGAAGCAAAATATATGTCAACAATGAATAGAGAATCATGAACAAAACATCAACCATGTACATCTTGTGCCATACTATGAACCAACCATGCACAACACCCATGTACATCAACAATGTACATTAATACCATACAATAAACCATAAGATATCATCAATGGAGTGTATCAACCATATGCCAAGAATATGTTCCAACTATGTACCAACCATTTGAATCAAACAAGTGTCATGTCACTCTTTATATGCGTCTACCATGAGCAAGTACCACAACTATGTATCTCAACCATCAATACATAAACCAAGCATCTCAAATGTATCATCCCATACATCATGTACCAAATCAATTGCATCAACTATATATCAAGCTATGACTTCAAGCATCAACCTTGCATATATTCGTCCTGCCAAATGACATCTTAAACTTATATGACTTGTTTACATTTCTTGTTTATTATGTCTAACCCACTAATCCATATGTAGAATGCATGCTTGTAGTTTCTTGTTTGTATTTTGGTGAATGTAGGTCAGCCTTGGGAGGAGACTTGCAATCAGGAAACAATTAAGCACAAAGGGATCGACACTGGACATGGATTTTAAGGTATGCCTATCGGATCCCTATAGCTTGTCTTTTACGTATGATTGTGGGGTAATGTCAGGATAGTTGATAAAAAATAGGAGACTTTAGACGGTTAGCTCTGCCTACATTTTAGAACCTTGTTGTAGTCCATAGAGGGGTTTTCCCACTATAGCAGAATTGGTGACCGTACTGGGGAAGCCTCTAGGGTTTTTTGGGGATATTCTGTTTTGGTGCTTTGATTGGCTTAACTTTCTTTTTTGAGTTTTTGTAAGTGTCTGAGTCTTGAAGGGATTCTGGTATTCAATACTAGTACTCCCTTCCTAGTTTGCTTGACTATTCGTTTTCATGTTTTTGAGAAGTTACAGAGGTGTACGCAACCTGTAGTGGACCTGCACACATACATATGTGCCCTGCCTTTGGACAGCCCGTGTACATACGCAGGCTGCTGAAGTGTCAGTAGCGTGCTTGTGTTGAGAATTTTTTTTTTTAAAGAAGAGGCATTCATCCTCTTCTCTGTCAAAAGTCATACTTCTGAGGGGTTTTCTTGATCTAGTCCTAGTCTCTGTTATAGCAGTTTGTAGCCTAGGTATGACCTCAGTATAGATTTTGTTCATCAAAGATTTCTTGTGTTTCCTATCTTTTTAAACTTATTTTTAGGTTGAAATTTTAAGAATCTTTTAGAATTTTAGCATTCATCAATTTCTTTTAGAATATTTTGTTATTTCTCCTTTGATTGGAAGAAAAAAAAAAAACTTATCTTGTTAGGTCTCTTTCTTTCTTGGCATTTTCTTTGCATTGCTATTTGAAAAAGAAAAAGAAATTAGCATATTGTTGTGTTTTCTTCTAATTTTACAAGCATTTCAAAAGAAAATAAGAAATATAATCGTTCTTTGCTAGTGTTCTTATAAGTTTCTTTTTTCGCAAGAGTTTTAACAACATCAATTGCACTACCGCACCCTTTTTGAGTAAATCAAGTCAGTAAGAATGATGCTAATTAAAAATAACTAGACTTTTATGTTTGTAGGGTCAACCAACTAGTTTAGGGTTAGGGCCTTGAATTAGGTTGGAGAGGAAACTCTTCAAGGTCGTTAAACCAAACATTGGAATCTGAGTTAGGGACTGTCAAATTCCAATAACCTGGAAACTATTCAAGACCCCCCTCTAACACAGGGGCTAAACACGAGGTCACGTGTGGAAAGGTAGCGGAGATAACCTCTCCAAATCCAGACCAATCATAGTGGAGGAACGCATATAGAGGACTTGTCTTCGAATTACGTTGATCGCATTTTCCATGGAGCTTCGTGGGTCTAGAATTCGTTCAAGGTCCTCAGTCGTCTTTTGGAACACTTTATTTTGATACCCTCATTAGGTTTCGGGCTTGATACCCTACTCATTGCGGTCCACTCGATTGTTGATTGTACTCGCCTAGTAGTTGTTCACAAGATGGAAACCTAGTTACCTATACATCAAGGACTTACACAGGTGACTGCGGGGGTATACCGCGGTACCTAGGACAAACATCGGGCCACGATTTGCAGAGTATACCCAAAGGGTTCTTCCATATTCGAGTTGCACTTGCACTAGTAATTTTCTCTAGTGTTGGTTGGTGTAACTGTTCTTCCAACTAGTTAGTCGTTTGCTTGATTTTCCTTTAAGAATTTTTAGCATGTGCTATGTGCTCCCTAGTTTTCCATAGTGAGTTAGTCAATCATTGCTTTAGGCCTATGACCTAGGGTGGTAGACTACCCACTCTGTTGGTCGTGAGGACTTTTAAGTCTTTCGCTTAGAAACGTGGAGCCGCCTCTTTATAGGCGTTGTTTTGATAACACTGGTTCTTCAGAGTCAGTGTGTGAGAATTTTACGGACTTGAATGACCCCGCAAGGGGAGAAACTATGCATAATATCTTCATGGCTAAAGTTTCGGATGATACCAACCAAGGAACCCCTTCACAAGGGGATTCTTTTGCTTTTCCTTTCTTCAGAAACATTGGTGTCCCTTTGATGGCCACTTTGTACATTCCTAGGTTGAATGTGGGACTACTGGTCTGGTTGGGTACCATTCCAAATGTCTCGAATGATCTTAACTCTTCTCAGTAAAGAACTTTATGTCATGGGCACCATGTTGATGTTCCTTCATCAGCAAAGTCTTCTCCTCCTCCTCCCACCTCTGGTGAAAGTACAATTACTAGTAACCGAAAGTCTAAATGAAGTAGAAAGAGGAAGAATAGGAAGAAGAAATCACCAACCTCTGTGAGTCATGTTGGAGATAGGTCGACAACCTCTGCAAGTCATGTTGAATACCATCACCCAGCCTCTACAAGTCATGTTGGGGGCACGAGCCTTGGTAATGCAATTCATATGAGTGATATATCACCAACCTCTATGAGTCATGTTGGAGATAGATCAACAACCTCCACAAGTCACATTGAAGACCAGCACCCAGCCTATGCAAGTCATGCTAGGGGAAACAACCCAAACTCTGCAAGTCATGCTAGGGGAAAATTTCCATTCACTGCTACTCATATTGGAAATAGGTCTATAGCCACTGCAAGTCATGTTATCGATCCATCACCAACCTCTGCAAGTTATGTTGGAGATGTGCAACCAACCACTGCTAGTCATGTTGGGGGAATTGATTCTATTGAAAAACCTAGACGGATAGGACGTAAGCCTAAGTTCCCTTGTAATTTTTTCAAGGGAGATCACCTTACTCAACTATGCCCTGGCATTCCAGAGGTACAAAGATTGTGGTCCCTGTCTGCAATCTCTTCTAATTATGAGTCTTTTGTGGTTTCTCACAGCCTACTCATCCATTGGTTGAGAAAGTGGTCATGTCGATGCAGTCATTGGTTGATCCCACTCCTCTTTTGGGGGGTGAGGTGCCTATACACCATGTAGTCTCTCAGCCTATTCAACCAATGGTTGAGAAAGTGGTCATGCCGATGCAGTCATTGTCTAATCCCACTCCTCTTTTGGGAGGTGAGGTTCTTTTCGACCATGTAGTCTCACAGCCTATTTATCCATTGGTTGATAAAGTGGTCATGCCGATGCAGTCTTCATCTGATCCCACTCTTCTCTTGAAGAGTGTCGAGTCTACCAAAGTGGTACACCGATGCAGTCTTCGGCTAATCCCACTCTTATCTTGGATAGTGATGTGTACCGACTATGTTTTTAGCATTTCCAGTTTAGTACTGTCAGAACAAGGGGGCATTCCACTCATTCTGAGTACACCCCCTCCAAGCCCTAGGATGGTTTCCTTTGATTGGAATGACCTTGTTGAGCCTCGTCTTCCTTCTTCCACGCCTTTTCAAATAAGGGTTGAAGTTAATTAAACAAACATTTATCGATGTATTATGGATGAAGGAGCCTCTGTAAGTATTTTATCCTCCTCGGTTTGGAAAGTCTTGGGATCTCCCGAGATTGCATCTTCTTCGCATGAGTTGTTGGATTTTGATAGACGTCCTAGTGAATATTTGAGGATTCTTCCTCAGTTTCCTATCTCATTAGGTGGCAAGATTGTCCTTGTTGATGTTATAGTGGTGCAAGGCCCATTATATTTTAATATGTTTCTCAGGCCTGATTGTGTATATGCTATGAACGTTGTGGTGTCTACGCTCTTCGGAGTGATGCATTTCCCTCACAATGGAAGCATTGTCACTATTGACCAGCTGGCATATGATAATCACCATCCTAATTCGACATTAGTTCAGGATACCCCTTTATATGTTCCTAGTGTTTGTGTAGACTCTACCCCGCCACGGGTTAATTATGTGGTGTCTTATCCTCGGTGTTCAATTTCTTCTGAGCAGGAACCTATGCAATCATGTTTTCCTTCTTGAGACTTGGTCTCGGCAATTGATCCTTTGGTTTATCCAATGGGAGAATGTAAGGTAGCTAGAGAGGTAGTGGGGGGGCCTAGAGGGCCCATAGTGATAATAGTGGAGGTCATTCAATGTAAGGTGGACTAGGTCCACTATATTATTAAATAAGGCCCAATATAATAGTTAGATATAATAAATGGGTATTTAGATATAATAAATGTAAGAGGACTTCTTAGAAGGTTCTACTTTAAGAAGATTCCTCCTCTAGAATGTTCTTAGGTGATGGTATCACTATATAAATGGGTTCAAGCAATGTAATGGGATATGAAGAGAAGTATTTTATTTGGAGCAGTAGCTCAATAGGAGGATGCCCCCTCGAAGAGGCAAATGAAAAGGAGAGGATCCCTTCCGTAATAAGATCCATTGTATGGTATGGCCCTACCTCAAGGGTTTCTATAATAAAGTGTGGTTTCTTCTATCTTGCTTTGTGGATATGTTGTGTATTCAATCTTTGTGGTGATTATAATTGTAGATCTATTCAGGTACTTAACATTGGTATCAGAGCATTTTCCTTGGCAGACATTGTGGGAAAACATTTTTTATTTTTGCATATTGTTTTTTAACAAGTGGTATCAGAGCATTTTTGTTAAGAACCAAATAACTGAATACAAAATACACCAGAATAGATCCAAGAAGAATATATGAAAACCACACTTTACTATATCAAAACCCTTAGGGTAGGGAAACACCATACAATGGATCCTATTATGGAAGGGATCCTCTCATGTTCACTTGCCTCTTCGAGGGGGCATTCCTCCTAATGAGCTTCAGCTCCAAATACAATAATTCTCTTCATATCCCATTACATTGCTTGAACCCCTTTATATAGTGTTGCCATCACCTAAGAACATTCTAGAGGAGGAATCTTCTAGAATTAGAACCTTCTAAGAAGTCCTCTTACATTTATTATATCTAACTACCCATTTATTATATCTAACTACCATAGTGGGCCTTATTTAATAATATAGTGGACCTAGTCCACCTTACATTGAACGACCTCCATTATTATCATTATGGGCCCTCTGGGCCCCCCCACCACCTCTCTAGCTACCTTATAGGGAATGGGAGCCCTTGCTTCCCCTTTTTGGTCCAAATAATATTGAGTCTCCTTCTGAGTCTGATCTCATTGTTTGTAGATCCTCAAGCCCTAATGCTTGTGATTCTTCACTGATAGACTCTGCCAGTTCTGACCAGAGCCTCCATTGTCATAAAATAATATAGTCAATTTACTCCACCCTTTAGGACTATCGACCCTCGTTTGCGTGATTTCTTGGATTTTGAATTGCCTTCAAATGAGGCTATCCTTGAAGCCATGACTACGGTTTCTACACAGTGGGAGGACTTACACCGTGGTTTGTTTTTTCTTCCCTTTTGGGAGACTTTCCAAGTTGACTATCAAAGAGACTCTCGGTATAAGCCTAAAAGTGGGCTCTACCTGAACCATTCTCATACATGAGTCGTAGCCCCCTGGGGTCTTCTTTTAATCCCTTTTCAGACCCTCTAAACATGAAAATATTGTTGATCGATCTTGTTTCCCTTCACGCTCACTAAACTGAAATTTGAAGGCACGTTTGTCTGGCGGTATTTTACCCCTTTTTCAATCTGGATGGTCAAAAGTACAAACAAAGGTATACTCTAGGAGCCTTGGTTCTCTAGAAGAGTATCTTCAGGTATAAATTTAACCCTTTTTCGGGCCTGAGGGACTAAATTTACGAAAAAGGAACCCCCATGGAATCCATAGTTAAGCTCTTTTCAGACTCTCTAAAAGTGAAAAGATGGTCGAGTGACCTTGTTTCTTCACACTCGTTAAATTGGTCCAGAAGAACATCCCTTACGGAGTCCATAGTTAAGATGTTTTCAGACTCCTTAAATATGAAAATATTGACGAGTGATTTTGTCTTTGTCACACTCGTTAAAATGATTTTGAATAGATGTTTGTTTGGTGCTAGTTTACCCCTTTTTCGAACCGACTAGACTACCTTCAAAAAAGGTACCCCAGTGAAGTCTCCTTTTACGTTTTTTCAGACTCTCTAAATATGAAAAACCACCGAGCTTACCTTTGTTGATATTGAGAGGGGGGTGAATCAGTATCAAGTACAATTTAAAAAACTTTTTCAAATTATACTTAAGCCATTCAATTACATCCAATGAGCAATCAACAATAGTATAAGAGTTACACCAATACACCACAATACACCATGCACAATATATGAGAAATAATCAATAGTTTTTTTTCAAGGGAAGTAATGAATTCCAAAGGTAGCTACAGCTTCCAAATGTAAAGGGAGGGATAAACCTCCAAGAGGAATATACAATCCTCCAATATAAAGAGAGATTTGAACTCTCCATCCTTGCCCCTTCCTTCCACCCAAGAATATATGAGAGATAATAAAACTTTACATTAAATCATCACCAACAACCAATCATCACATAGAACTTGATAATGCTTCCTGAGACTTCTTCAATTTCTGCAATTCTTCAATTCTTGGAGTACTCTGATCCTATAGATAATATTACTCAATGTATTCTCTGAAACTCCTCCAATTTTCACTCTTTGAATCCTCCCCAAAAAGAGGTTATAGAAAGAATGGTAGACTTTATTCAATTCTGGTCTATTCAGAAGACCCAACTTGTACAGCATGCTCCGTGCTCAATATTTAAAATCTGATTCAAAACCTCACACAAAAGAAACTAAAGCCCGTACTATTTCCAATGGAAGTGGTCCCACTTCATTTGGATTCTATATGAAGAAGTTATGATTGTTTTACCCAGAACACCTATTTATTGACAAGCTTCGAGACTGGTCACAAACCCTATCTTCCACAGAGTTTATCTCCATAATTATAGCGAATCAATAGATGAACGTTTTACCAAAGGTACCTTGATATTTCTTCTCAATACCATAGCAATTTCACCATCTGACTCGTTCTAGAAAAAATGTTATAGCAAAAATGGTAAGATGACCTGAAAATAACATACCTTAGAACACATCACCAAAAGACTTCATCCTCCCTTGAAATTCGGCCTTGTTTTCTTCTTATTTCCTTTGAAATTCAATTTGTATCAAATGAATGTATAATTATGTTTATTTATACCATTTATGTCACTTCCTTTTAACATTAGGGCTGACTTGACACTTTCCTATTTTGTAATTCTTTTCTTTAATTATCTTCAGGGCCTACATGTACTTCCTTCTTCAATTCACTTTGTCATCTTCAAAAATTCATTTCTCCTCAACCATGAGGATCCACGTTTCATGCCACATACCACCAGAAACAACATGATGTACACTATACATTCATGGGTGTTGTATATGCATGTGCATTGTCCTTCATGTCTAGATACCTTTATCAATCTTGCGGTCCAAAACCCATGATTAGGGTTGAAATCAATGACAACAACCAATCTTCCAAGAATATCCCCCTTTGTCATTGATGGAAACACTCATGCTCCCCCTATCATCATGATCCCAATTTATCTCCCCCTTTGACATCAATGGCATAGNGGTCTTTGGGACATTTTCTTCCTTAGAATCATTTTGTGTGGCTTATGTCTTCTCTCTCTTCTTCATGTCTAGGATGTATATATTGTTTGGTCTTCTTGTTGCAGTTGCAACCAATCTTCCTGAGTTATTTTCTCTGATTTTGCATTTTCGGGAATCAAACGTAAGAGTGTATCATTGATCACACATTTTACTAACACTGAGTAGATTATGATTCAAGTCTTCAACCAATAGAACATTCTTTGCTTTTACATTTTTTCTTCCAAACTCTACTACACCTTCTCCAAGTATTTTGGCAGATGAGTCATCTCCAAATGCAACATTGCCACCCTTTCTCTTCAAGCTGATGCATTTGTCTTAATCCCCGGTCATGTGTGAAGAACATACACTGTCTATGTACCATTCATCTTCTTCTTTACATTCTTCAGCGGTCAATGCTATTCGACAATCTTCATTGTTTGGAATCTCTTCCCTTCTCTATAATGTGGTTGGCATAGGGACATCTTCATTCATATATCTGCAATCTCATGCTTTGTGACCAAGATAATTACATTTGTAG
>JASDQU011178700.1:18072-31353 GCA_032191745.1 Picea mariana
GAGATAATAAAACTTTACATTAAATCATCATCATCAACCAATCATCACATAGAACCTGATAATGCTTCCTGAGACTTCTTCAACTTTTGCAATTATTCAATTCTTGGAGTACTCTGATTCTGTAGATAATATTACTCAATGTATTCTCTAAAACTCCACCAATTTTCACTCCTTGAATCCTCCCCAAAAAGAGGTTATAGAAAAAATGGTAGACTTTATTCAATTCTGGTCTATTCAGAATACCTAACTTGTACAGCATGCCCCGTTCTCAATATTTAACATCCGATTCTTAAGCTCGCATACAAGAAACTAAATTCCGTAATATTTCCAATGGAAGTGGTATCACTTCATTTGGATTCTTTATGAATAAGTTATGATTGTTTTACCCGGAACACCTGTTTATTGACTAGCTTCAGGACTGGTCACAAACCCTATCTTCCACAGAGTGTATCTCCATAATTATAGAGAATCAAGAGATGAAATTTTTACCAAAGGTACCTTGATATGTATTCTCAATACCATAGCGATTGCACCATATGAATCATTCTAGAAAAAAATTTATAGCAAAAATGGTAAGATGACCTGAAAATAACATACCTTAGAACACATCACCAAAAGACTTCATCCTCCCTTGAAATCCGACCTTCTTTTCTTCTTATTTCCTCTGAAATTAACTTTGTATCAAATTAATGTATAATGATGTTTATTTATACCATTTATTTCACTTCCTTTTAACATTAGGTCCGACTTGACACTTTCTTATTTTGTAATTCTTTTCTTTAATTATCTTCAGGGCCTACATGTACTTCCTTATTCAATTCACTTTGTCATCTTCAAAAATTCATTTCTCCTCAACCATGAGGATCCACGTGACATGCCACATACCACTGGAAACAACATGATGTATACTATCCATTCATGGGTATTGTATATGCATCTGCATTGTTCTTCATGTCCAAATACCTTTATCAATCTTGAGGTCCAAAACCCATGACTAGGGTTGACATCAATGGCAACAACCAATCTTCCAGCAACCTTCTCTGGGCTCATTAAAATTACATCAAAGGACGTTATCAATGTGTCTTACTAATCGCATTTTCATTCCCGCGTCTTTGGCCTAATGTCAGCTCCATGTTTCTCTCAACTGAACCATATGAAGCATGCCTTATACGCAAGCCTTGTAGCACATTGCCTCTGCGTCTTGACACCTTGACCCATGGAGGATTTTTTCTGAGTGTCCTTTTTCCTGCATATGCCCCCTTTCTCTGAGCATCAATGTGTTCCTTATGCTTGGAACTAGTATGTTTGTGACACTCGATCCTCGTTTGTAATGTAGCATTCTTTCATTCTTTTTCAAACTTTCCAAGATTATTGAAAAAGACAAAAAAGATAAAATATACCCCAAAAAGAGGAAGGCAAAAGTATTTTCTTTTTGTTGACATCACAATGAGTCACCCTTGGACAAAGCACATCCTTCCATTTGTTCATCAAGCCCTAGGATTCAATACGACATTAGTAAGTTGTTCTCGCTACATAGAGTTGTGTCCTCCTTCGTTTGGTTACCCTTCCAAACATATGGAGAGTTCGCATTGCCTCCTGCATCATGAACTTATGTCAATGCCATGTTGCCTGAGTCTCATATTTTGTCATTCTTTCATCCAAGGGAAGTCTTACTAAACTTGAGTCATCCCTTCTGCAGTTTGTCTCTTGTCCTCATGCCTGGCCACCCCGAAAGACCTATCAAGTCCTTGTTCAAAATCAATGAATTTATCTGCACTGATCACCAAGATCCTCTTGTTTGTTCCCAACGATCTGTCAAATACCTTTGGGTAGTGAAGTTATACACTAATATTACACTCCTACCTGAGTTTTGAAGATTTTGAAGTTATTTCTCGAGCTATGAAGACCTCATCTCCAACCATTAGGCGTCATTGACTTCTTGAATATGGATACCATACATGTATATCTTTTGATTTTGAGATGTAGATCCATTGTGTACTACTCGTGGCTACACTTTATATAGTTATATGACATGGATCTGCAGTTTATTTGATTAGCAGCCATGATTTTATTTCATCCCGAGCATGGGTATGCCCGCCTTGGTGAGACAAATTGTTATTTTTGCAGATGGCACCTCCTGAACTCTGGTCCCTGGGTTCACTCGCTTCGTACACTGGTGAATATTTGTAATGTATTTTGGCCATCAGATTCTCTTCTAACCTCACACATTAGGGGGCATCTCTTATAACCCTAAATTGCACCAGACATGCATACCTAGCAGTAGGCCATCTAACTTTCTATCTTTGCCAATCCATCACTGAACAAGCTCTTCTAAAAATAATTGTTTTGAAGGTGTATGTGCCCTGCACCACTACTGCCCACGTACATATGCTCGCTAACCCACTATAGCCCGCATACACTCACAAAATATCGTGAAAAATCAAAATTGCATAGGATACTAGTTTCTGAGACGTTACTTAACCATTTGACCGCCCATAGCCAGTTACCCCAACCATTACTATCCCTTTTGGCCTATAAAATAAGGGGTTGGGGTCCCATGTCAAAAAGAAGCACGAGAGCATAGAAACTATGTTGATTTCCATATTCCCCCCTTTGCCCCAATATTCGGCAACCACATTGTGAGTTTGAGTCAGAATTCCCTTTTTATCCATTGCAAGCCCTTTCCATTCCCCTAGAGAGAAATGAAGAGGAGAAGGAGACGTGGAAGCAGTTGGTGCATTGTGAAGAGGAGCCTAGGACCGAGTTCGAGGAGTAGTGTCGGTCTCATATTGTAAGTGACTTTTGTGAGATTAATATAAAGAAGTAATTTTTTCGTCTCGCCAAATGCCATCTTAAAATTATATGGTTTGTTTACATTTCTTGTTTATGATGTCTAACCCACTAATCCATATCTAGAATGCATGCTTGTAGTTTCTTGTTTTTCTTTTGGTGAATGCAGGCAGCCTTGGGAGGAGACTTGCAATCAGGAAACAACTAAGCGCAAAGGGATCGACACCGGACATGAAGTTTAAGGTATGCCTATCGGATCCCTATAGCTTGTCTTTTACGTATGATTGTGGGGTAATTTTGGGATAGTTGATAAGAAGTAGGAGACTTTAGACGGTTATCTCTGCCTACATTTTAGAACCTTGTTGTAGTCCATAGAGGGGTTTTCCCGCTATAGCATATAGGTCACCTCATGTGCATACACAACTTCTCCCACATGATCCCACATATGCTTAAGAAAAAATCAAGCTTGAGCTTGCCTCATGGCTACCATTTTATTCTAGTTGTTTAGTCTTATTCATCCACTTCTGAATGTGTCCCAATTTCTCAGAACTTGAGCTATGAGCTTCCATCTTTTCAACATTGTCTTTCTTCCTAGCTTCACGTGTTCTTATTTTCATTCTATATGAATCACTCTTCAAGGATTGTCTTCTTTTGTTCCAACAATCCCAGGATTTGTGGCCAAACTGGTGCAGACCCCCGTCCCTCGGGCCAAGATCCACGCAAGATCATTCTAAATATGCCCTATTGAGTCTGATTGACTCTTAGATTTTCCCCACAGAAAATCCTTCACACACACGATGGTGTATCCACAGGTCCTTATGAGTATGCCCCATGTGATCAAACACTAGACATCACCCAAATCTCCTAACCTCAGTAAGATCGCGCCCTTCGCCGAATTGGGATTTTGGGTTTTGCGATATCGCGATTCCTGTTGTCAAGTTTCTTGTCTCTACAACCCCCGAAACCCAAAATGCCGAATTGCCAAAATATTTGGCCGCATCCTCCTTTACAGTTGTGTTGGAGTTCGTGACTTCAGGAATTTCGGAACAAAGAACCTCGACCCCTTGTCTTCGAAAATGCCGAAATACTGAACTCCGATGCATTCAGCAAAGGATGGCTCCCCACCAGGACTTTTCTCCTTTTCGAGGTTTCGGACTTCGCAATTTCACGAATCCTGATGGGAGGCTTCTCGACTCTCCAACCCCCAAACCCCGAAATGGTCAACGAATATTGACTCTGCCTTTTTAACGAAAATACACCACCTGTCCACTCTAGCTTCCCGGCTTTCAGGACTTGAACAAGCCTTCGATTGTCGTCCCTCTACCACTTCTAAACCCTGAATTCCAAAATGGCACCTTCCATAGGGTCAACAGCTAATAAGCCTCTATTTGATCTAACGGTCCACGTTGTTTCGGGCTTCTGAGTACCGGGAGTTCAAAACTCTCGATCCCAAAATACTGCCTCCTCTACTTCCCGACACATGAAGTGCCAAAATCCCGGAATTTAAGTCAATGTCCTGTCACGACTCGCGACTTCAGGATTTTTGCTCCACTATGTCCTGACTCCTTGTCAACAAGACCTCTAAAATACCGAAATCTGAACTTTCAAATTTTTGAAAGTTCTTCTCATTGCCTTCACACGCGATAATCTAGTTCGCACTTCGAAAGTTCGAGCAACCAAAGGTTTTGGCTCACACTCTGGGCTTATGAACTCTGATTTTCTGAAATGATCCTGACGGATCCACTACCATGATCAATGGTCCATGATGAATCTTACCTCCCAAAGGGTGGATTCATCCAACACTTAACTTCCTTGCAGCTTCGCTGAATCCCATGGTCCTCGCGACTTCGCCAGTTCTCCAAAGAGAATTTCAACCACTCGTTTCTTCCTTGAAGACTTCCGTGAAATGAATCAATGTTCCTTGTCTGAGCTTGGCTTCTGTAAAGTGACTTCGCTCTGTCTCCCTTTTAACACTTCAAAGGCACTAACCCTTCTAATCTTTTACTTGCAAACTTGAGTCTCAGAAGGACTCTTGTACGCACTCCTTGCAGCAATCTTTCAAATACTTCAAGTATTTGATTCTTCGACTCTGTGCACCTTTGCAACAATAGTCTTTCTCTCTTCAACCTTAGTTGATAATTTCTAAGGCTTCAACTAGCCTGCACACACCTTGCACGACTCCTGTGCTTCACCTGCACTTTTTCTGGAATGAGAACAATGGTATTCCCTCCTAATCTTTCAGAGATAAACTCTAAAACCCTGTCAACACACTCCTTGCAGGAACTTCTCTCACTTAGGAAGAGAAACAATTGAAACTCATTCTCTCTCTCTCTCAGACTTCAAACATTCAGCATGAAATCATGCATACATAGCATAGCCTCATAACAAATGCATAACAGAGAGAATAAGACAACCATAAGCATACCATTCACCATGTATAAACAAAAAACATCATAACACCATGAAATCTGATTCAAAGCTTCTTATATTAATTCAAGCTCCTATACATGGGTCTTTCTCTACAACTCTCTGCTACAACTCTATGCAAATGTTCTAATGAATGCCATAATACAAAGACAAGGGTGTCTATATCCATTTTCTCTCCTCCTCTTCTAAATTGTCCAATCTATAATTCAAATCTACCTACTTTCATTAATTGGGCTTAAATGCCTTTAATATTGACAGATGAGAGCAAATTGCTCATGATCTGTTACAACAGCCCGATATAAATGCAAGTACACTTCTAGCTACTACATTAATATCCGCTTCTTAATCTTTCAAAAATATTTCAAAATGTGCAAAACGTGTGTTGCACTTTTCTCAGTTGTCTTCCGCCTTCATGCTCACTTGGCTGGCTGCTTACGATGCTTGTTTAGTTTGAATTAATGATGTCAATCAAAGTTCATTTAATGTCAACCCGGGAAGGTAAACTTAGAAGCGCTATATAGATCTAGAAAGATTCAACTACCTAAAGGAGGGTTTGATGTAGCAGGAGCCAATACTCTTTTACAAGAGATTGTACTTTGGTTCCTTCTCACGAGGGTTTGATGTAGCAGGAGTCAATACTCTTTTACAAGAGATTGTACTTTGGTTCCTTCTTACTTAAACACCTCTGCAATTTAAATAAATCTACCTACTAAAAACAGAGTGCTTATGCTTGCCTGAGATTCTAATCCCCTTACAAGGACTCAACTCACAAAATCTCTTACACACACTAAAATCTGTTATCTAATTCCTAAGATTCATTGGAAACTCCAGTCCCCTTACAAGGACTCAACTCACAAAGTCTCGTTCAAATCAATCATACTTGAAATCAAACTCATTGAAAACATATTCCTAATCAAAATTCACAAGCTTACAGCATCTAAATTAAAATAGGTATGCAAGTGAGGCCATGGGAGCCCTCCATAACTCCACAAGCACACCACTTCAAAAGAGACTCAAATGTGGAAGCAACAAAATCAAAGTATGATTCTTTATTTCAAAATCTCCAAAACCGACTCTAAGATTACAACTCTCTCTAATTCTAAGATTACCAGCTTCAGCATTACAAATGGAGGAGGTAACACTCCTATTTATACAAGAGCAATGATAACAAAATCATAAATGTGATCCACTAATCTCTCTTTAGTTCCATACATCTCTCAACCATCTAGACACATAACCCTATCCTCCATGATATTCTCCATGAGGTCCATAATCTCCTCCATGATATCCTCCATGATCTTCTCAATAATCTCTCCATGATCTCCTCAAATTCGAATTTGAACATAGAGTGCCACATAAAGGTGTCTTGGAAGCTTCCTTGGAACCTACACATGTCACAAAAACAATCCACTTTCCATATATGAAGTAAAATATATTATTTTCTAATATTTAATCAAGAATTTCTCTTAAAAATGCTTAAAAATAAATAATATTTGGAAAATATAAATGAGACCCATTAATGGTGAATAACAGGGAAAATGAAGTGACATGGTGGTGAATAATGAGTGATATAATGGAAGCATAGGTGAAAAATGTACGGTAATGAGTGATATTTGTATGACGTTTTGAAGCCCAAACATACTCCCCAACTGAAGCTCTTGCATGTCCTCATGCAAGCTACTACAATGACTTATTTGATTTGATTCTTAGATGATCTTCCTTTTACAAGATGTTTGGTTCTTGTGTAACAACCATCTTTCAATCATGGACTTTCTTTTTAACTTTGCACATCTTTTGATAACTTTTATTTTTGCAAAGCATTTACATCTTTGAATGACCATCTTTCAATCATGGACTTCCTTGTTAAATTTGCACATCTTTTGATAACTTTTATTTTTGCAAAGAATTTACATCTTCGAATGATTGTTTCTTGTGTTATAATCATTATTTACTTTGTTGAGATCTCTGTTTAATGATTGGTTCTTGTGTTACAATCATTATTTACTTTGTTGAGATCAATCATTCTAAGAAGTCATTTAATATGCTCATCATTTTGTAGTAGTTTTTATTGTGCGAAGACTATGTGGGTTAAGATGTAATATGAATGAGAGAAACAATGAAGTGTGAAATTCCCCCTCCCCAACTGATGGTTTTTGGAAATTTTTAATGAGAAATGGAATAGTGAAATAGTGGAATATTTTCCAAATATCATCATTTTAGCATCTAAAAAGAATTTCAAGATTAAAGATTAGAAAACATCATACCTTACTTACCTATAGAAGTGGATGAATCATGCATGTTTAGTTGCTGCAATTCTGATCTGAAGCTTCTTCTGCAAGTTGTGGATGAAAGACAGATCTGTATTGTCATATCTGCTGCTGGATCTTCTACTGAATAATCTGATGAGTTTGCTGAATATGGCTGAAAATGTATAAGGCTTGGAAGGTATACAAAATATAGAAGTTACATTTCTTCCCCAGCCTTATTTATTGACTTGTCCTCACGTCATGACAAACTGNAGATGTAATATGAATGAGAGAAACAATGAAGTGTGAAATTCCCCCTCCCCAACTGATGGTTTTTGGAAATTTTTAATGAGAAATGGAATAGTGAAATAGTGGAATATTTTCCAAATATCATCATTTTAGCATCTAAAAAGAATTTCAAGATTAAAGATTAGAAAATATCATACCTTACTTACCTATAGAAGTGGATGAATCATGCATGTTTAGTTGCTGCAATTCTGATCTGAAGCTTCTTCTGCAAGTTGTGGATGAAAGACGGATCTGTATTGTCATATCTGCTGCTGGATCTTCTACTGAATAATCTGATGAGTTTGCTGAATATGGCTGAAAATGTATAAGGCTTGGAAGGTATACAAAATATAGAAGTTACATTTCTTCCCCAGCCTTATTTATTGACTTGTCCTCAAGTCATGACAAACTGAAAAAACAATGAAAGGAAATCTGCTTCATCTGCTACAAATTATGTGTCTTCAAGTCTTCAACGGTCGATGGCACAAATCTTACTATGTGATTAAATGTGCTGGTGTCGAACATAGAAAGAAGTTGTTGACTGAGTGGCCATTAATGAATGCCACTAGCCAACATGAGAACTCCTACCATTGATTCCAATGGGAGTCAAGATGCCTAACACATCTTTGTAGGTACGAATAAGTTTGTTGTGGTCGAGTCACCTACAAGATCCAACGAACAAGGGATATTAATGTACTCCCATTGTTCATTGGCAAGAGTACTTGCCATTAAGGCATGCAAGCATCTAGGTGTTTTACAAAGATAATTAGACTCAAGGACTTTGACTCAATGGTGTATGGAAGCAAGGTTTTATTGGCAAGTGTAGGAAAAGGAAACTGAATATGTAAGGAGGGCCAAAAAGCTTGTAGATGAGCTTGGTTGGTTTTATTTATGGGTTAGGGTTGAAGAAAATGTAATGAAGTGTATGAAGTGAAGTGTAATGGGAAATGGATAATGACTCTTGCTGGAATTATGGCATGCAATCTTTCAAATATAGCAATGGAATGGAAACTCTCAATGGAATGCAAACTTTCAAACATAGCAAATCTGCTCCGGAATTCTGCTAAAAATAGCTGAGTTTGACTAGTCTTTGACCAGCCACTTGGAGATGTCGAATAGGTCTTTCACCATGCTTTTACATTTAAGAACAAACTCATCTCTTCCAATTTTGCTAATCTGTCATGCAACATGTCAAACGATTAAACTATTACAGGAAGTTGCAAAAATTCGTAATTTTCTGGAAATGTCGTTTATGTTCATGGATTGGTTCTTTAGAGTTTCTCATGAAATTTTTCTTTGGAAGACCAATTTTCATCACAATGTAATCTCCTTACTGATCACTTGATAAACCTATAACCTGCAAAAAAACTTGGCAGAAAGAAAACATCAGTGTGTGCAAGAAGAAATGGCCAATTTCTTAGTGATTCTTACGCAAAAATAGATGCCAAATGAAACAGGTTAAGAAAAATCAAAGTATTTAAATTGAATCAATCATGATATTAATATTAATCCATTCGTAAATAAATAAGCATGAAAAGTAAATTTACTCCTTGTTTTTGTCAGCTAAATTTTATGCATGGCGAAAAGCTTGGCCTTATAGATTTGTTGTGTCCTGCAGATGAGTGCATTATAAAAGCATACAAGCATACAACAATATGAAGTTGCCAACGCTAAGTAAGTTAATCGACATTTAAATGATCCACCAAATGTTTTTTTTTTTAATTAATCTTCCAAATGTTCCAGTAAAAAGATTAGCAATTAAAGGACATTTTGAGAATGACAATAGTGAATGATTTTCAAAAATGTTGTAGTGTTTGTTTTTAGAAATTTAGCCCTCAATCATGACCCTTTTTCACGAATGAAGTATTGTTGGTGAAACATCCAGCCGCAAAACTCTATGTGATAGCATGACTTCTTCCATCAAAATTCTTGCAACCTGCTGCACTGAAACCTTCTAAATTGGGCACACAGCCCCAAAGTCTTCTTCCAATGAGAGCTTGGTAATACTCTCACCACACCATATGAGATTGGGTGTTGTCAGAGTCTGCTCTCCGTTAAGAAACAAAGGAGGCATTATTTGTATGTATTATATGCGGGCATCTTCAAATCGACGGAATGGAAGTGATGACAGTTGACGGAAATGCTGACATACTTTTTTTACTTTGATAGATGTTATAAAGTAGTCAATGGAAGAGTGCTCTTTTCAATGCAGATACAAGTGTTGATAGACGGACTCTGACGCACCTATTTTTATTTTGTTCAACAAAGTAGCCTAAGAAATAAAATCAGAAGGAGCCGAATTAAAATAGAAACCTTGCCTTTTGTCTTTTTTCTTTGATTGGACATGATGAGGAGACCGCCGCGGAGCAACTGCAGTGTCTGGATCGAATCTATCTACTCGACGATTCATCTGGTGACTTCACGGTCGCCAAAGGAGCCCCGAGAAGCATCAAACATTTCAGAGAAGATCTGTGGAGCAATTTTTGGATAGAAAGCACTAGCACCCGGTGCGACTTCATGAGAAGTAGTCAAGGATAACATAGAAGATAATGAAACACACGTGGTGGTTACTATGGCGGTTCCTTTTGAACCTAGAAAATGTCCGAAAGCACCTGTCGGCATTAGCCCGTAGTAATCTCATTACAAAAACTTTCTTACCGCCCTAGTAAAGAAGGAGTCTTCGTTGGTTTACAGAGCGGAACGGAACAGAGCGTTTCACACCATTATGAGGCTCCATTAAAAGGCGTTATTAACGGAACGGAGTGTAACCTTTCAAAGTATCCATTTCACTCCACTTATAGAGGCGTTTTCCTACCTCACTAAAGCACGAACTAACAATTGGGAGAAAGGATAACTTCGAGCCAACGAGATAAGGACATAGTGCCATGTGTGCTTGTTCTGAGTTGTGTGTTTTAACATGGTACGAGCGGCAATGAAGAAGGGTTTCTTCATAAAATCTGCACGTAATCCATCAAATCGCTCAAAATCTACACATAATCTCAGAACTGGATTGCATGTTGAAAAAAAAAATAGCACAAAATCGAATTTAACTAGAATAGCATTTTCCACATCAAATGAGTGAGATCCCATATCTGTAGTGATAGTCGTTTCTTGCTAGCAAGGTAATTAGGTTTACCAAAATGAATCAATAATTATGGGTTCATTTCTCGTTTTTTAACAGATGCCGGAGCGAACTATTGTGGCTTTCTTGGTGAAACAGTTTAATATTGGTTGAAGGAGGTTAATGTGAAGAATATTCATGATGCAAATCTATAGTTGCAGGTTTATTACCTCCCGAATCAAGTACATCATCACATATGAACATCCAAAATGTTTCATAGGATGACTTTGATGCACGGTTGGATTCACTTGAGCATCTGAAATTTGCATTACTCATTTTAGTAATAAACTGCTACTAATATTTTCCAGCTCATAATCCTCAGGTTGGACAGATTTATGATGCATGCCAAATGTTTGATGAAATGCTTGAAAGAGATGTAGTTTTGTGGACGGGCATGATTACAGGGTATATGCAGCATGGGTTTGACAATGAAGCTTTCTAACTTTTTTTAAAGAAATGCAATGCGCTGGCATAAAGCCAAACTAGTTCTCCTAGTTTTAGTCCAAAGTCAACGTATGGATTCTTCATAAGGGACACTAAAATCTTACCAAAGCATGCACAAAAGGCTTCAAAATAACCTGTGGAATAGTGAAAATGTGCAAATCTATTAATTGTACAATTGCCCTTACCAAATGCTTTTACTACTATAATGATATTCGGTTTTCTAGCCAATTTAAGAGATTTTTCCATGAAGACTCACTTTGTCCAGCAAGAGATTTTTTATATTATTTTTTGAAAATGATTTTTTCATCTTCCCTATCGCTTGGAGCGTAGGAAGAGAGCATACTAATCTATTGTTTTATTTTTCTTTATGCAGATTAGCGTGGATGGATAAAACACAATTAAGATCTGCGACAAAACCTTGCATTATCTACACTCTTTCTGCAATGTCACGAGGGCGTTTAGACTCTCGGAAGACAAAGCTTTCCGATAATCAAGCTC
This sequence comes from Picea mariana, assembly GCA_032191745.1. NCBI lineage: Eukaryota > Viridiplantae > Streptophyta > Pinopsida > Pinales > Pinaceae > Picea > Picea mariana. The sequence goes on from JASDQU011178700.1 coordinate 29,887, forward strand.
CTCGCTCACCCGTGATACAGAAACAAGACATAGAAATGCAAATTTATTCATTTATTCATGATGATTTAAAATAAGACTAAAAGAAAATTCTATGAGAAAATTCTACGAATAAATTCTACGAGATCTCGTTTTATTTTTTTATTTTTAAGCTATTCTACATTAACTTGAAAGATGTTTTATTTTTTCAGTAAAAGAATGCTTCCAGTGAAGCCATCTACGGATTAAAAATTCGAACATGCTCACATCAAGATTTAAAATGTTTACCTGATTGTTTGCAAGGATGTGAGTAACCTGTCTTATTCTTGGAGTTGGCGCAAGGTTCTTTTGAAACCAGTCTTCATTATTGTTCTTTCTCTCCAAGAATTACATGTTTATCATTGTCAAATTCTTCATCTGTAGATGGATTAGTGAGAAAATGGGGGGTTTAAAACAAACACTGACTTTAAATTAACTACGTGCGAAAAAATGCACCAAACTTTGAACTCCTTTACGAACCTGCTGTCACCAAGTTCCACAAATTAGTCCATAAAAATAAATGCATAAAATTAAAATCCTTCTAGTTGCACTTCCCCGGCAACGGCACCAAAATGTTTAGTTCTAATTGATGATGTCAATCAAAGTTCATTTAATGTCAACTCGGGAAGGTAAACTTAGAAGCGCTATATAGATCTAGAAAGATTCAACTACCTAAAGGAGGGTTTGATGTAGTAGGAGCCAATACTCTTTTACAAGAGATTGTACTTTGGTTCCTTCTCAGGAGGGTTTGATGTAGCAAGAGCCAATACTCTTTTACAAGAGATTGTACTTTGGTTCCTTCTCACTTAAACACCTCTGCAATTTAAATAAATCTACCTACTAAAAACAGAGTACTTATGTTTGCCTGAGATTCTAATCCCCTTACAAGGACTCAACTCACAGAATCTCTTACACACACTAAAATCTGTTATCTAATTCCTAAGATTCGTTGAAAACTCCAGTCCCCTTACAAGGACTCAACTCACAAAGTCTCGTTCAAATCAATCATACTTGAAATCAAACTCATTGAAAACATATTCCTAATCAAAATTCACAAGCTTGCAGCATCTAAATTAAAATAGGTATGCAATTGAGGCCATGGGGGGCCTCCATAACTCCACAAGCACACCACTTCAAAAGAGACTCAAATGTGGAAGCAACAAAATCAAAGTATGATTCTTTATTTCAAAATCTCCAAAACCGACTCTAAGATTACAACTCTCTCTAATTCTAAGATTACCAGCTTCAGGATTACAAATGGAGGAGGTAAAACTCCTATTTATACAAGAGCTATGATAACAAACTCATAAATGTGATCCACTAATCTCTCTTTAGTTCCATACATCTCTCAACCATCTAGACACATAACCCTATCCTCCATGATATTCTCCATGAGGTCCATGATCTCCTCCATGATATCCTCCATGATCTTCTCAATAATCTCTCCATGAT
>JASDQU011178700.1:31384-44382 GCA_032191745.1 Picea mariana
CACATAAAGGTGTCTTGGAAGCTTCCTTGGAACCTACACATGTCACAAAAACAATCCACTTTCCATATATGAAGTAAAATATATTATTTTCTAATATTTAATCAAGAATTTCTCTTAAAAATGCTTAAAAATAAATAATATTTGGAAAATATAAATGAGACCCATTAATGGTGAATAATAGGGAAAATGAAGTGACATGGTGGTGAATAATGAGTGATATAATGGAAGCATAGGTGAAAAATGTATGGTAATGAGTGATATTTGTATGACGTTTTGAAGCCCAAACAATGCTCCTACATCATACTCCCTCGCTTGAAAATTTTCATGAACTCCTGTTCATGAACTCTTGCACGGTCTGTACATGATTCTAAATTTCTACTTCATCCTCCCAACTGGCATCTTCAACTGGATGTCCCTTCCACTTGACGAAGTATTCGAAATACTCTTTTCTCCTAGTCTTCCTGCTGACTCTCTTGTCAATTATATTGTCCATCTGTGGCTTTTCAGCTACAGGCATTTGTTTTGTCCATTGAACTTCTTTCTGTTCCTCCTCTGCTACTTCTTCTTCAGCTCTGTAAGGGTACAAATCCGCAACATTGAATATCGGTGATATTTCGACCCCATCGGGTAATTCAATCTCATATGCGTTTGCCCCGAATTTCTTTATGACCTTGCATGGTACAATATTTTTCATCTTCAGTTTGTTATATGTTCTTCTTGGGAACCTCTCCTTCCTCATATGTGCAATAATCAGATCACCAACTTCAAATTGAAGTTCTCGCCTATGTTGATCTACTCTATGCTTATACTCTTGGCTTGAACTCTGCAATCGCTTCTTGATTTGGATGTGAAGCTCCTTCATTGCTTCTACAAAGTCTTCTGCACTAGCACTCCTGAATTCATTTTGTTCTAAATCTTTCAATTCAGAAACTCCCCTTGGCTGCATTCCATATACAATATAGAATGGACTATGCCCTGTGATTCTGTTAAGCAAATCATTATAAGAAAATTCCGCCTATGGAAGAATGTGATCCCACTGAATGTGGTGTTCAGTCACTAAGCTCCTCAAAAAATCTCCCAAGCTCTTGTTCATGACTTATGTCTGCCCATCCATATGAGGATGATACGCTAAGCTAAAAGAAAAACTTGTCCCCAGCTTCTTCCATAAAGTCCTTTAGAAATTTCCTACGAACTTGGTATCCCGATCAGACACAATACTCCTTGGTAAGCCGTGAAGTCTGACGACTTCCTTGAAAAACATGTTCGCAATATGAGTTGTGTCAATGGTTTTCTAGCATGGTATGAAATGTGCCATCTTTGAAAATCTGTCCACCACTACAAAGATTGAATCATATCCTCTATGTGTCATTGGCAGTCCCAATATAAAATCCATGCTCACTGGATCCCACGGCCTCTCAGGTATGGGTAATGGCTGGTATAACCCTGTGTTTTGCCTTTTCCCTTTTTTGTGCTGACAAATTCTGCACCTGTCCACAAATTTCTTAACATCTGTCCTCATTCCTGGCCAAAAATATGAGCCATTCAACTTTGAGAACGTTTTATCATGACCGAAGTGTCCGACCAATCCTCCACTGTGTTTTTCCTTCAGCAGATTCTCCCTCATGGAGCATTTTGGAATACATAGTTGATTTCCCTTGAATAATAATCCATCTTGGATCATATATTTGGTCCATTGGCTTCTGTCCCTGAGAACTGGATTCTCAGATGCCTCATACGCTTCCTTAAAATCTGGGTCATCCCTGTACATTTATTTGAGGTTATCAAAACCTAAAGTCTTGACTTTGAATTCCTGCATAAGCAAACATTTCCTGCTCAAAGCATCAACAACTTTGTTAGCAGTTCCATAAATATGTTTAATCACAAAAGTAAAATTTTGCATGTATTCAACCCATTTAGCATGCTTTTGGTTCAGCTTCTCTTGTTGAGTCACGAATTGCAAAGTGTGATTATCGCTGTAAAAAACAAACTCCTTAGGAACCAAATAGTGTCTCCATTTCTTCAATGCTTGTATTACTGCATAGAATTCTTTGTCATATGTTGAGTATTTGGCCTTCGCTTCATTCAGTTTTTCTCTTAAATATGAGACCGGCCTATCGTCTTGGCTCAAGACCGCTCCAATTGCAAACCCACTCGCATCACACCTGACCTAAAATGTCGTTCTAAAATCTGGCAAAACTAGAATTGGTTGTCCATGATCTTCTTCTTCAGTAGATTGAAACTTTTCTCTGCTTCCTCTGTCCAGTGAAAATATTTATGTCTTTTCTTCACTATATCCATCATTGGTGCGCTAATTCCACTAAAATTTCGGATGAATTTCTTGTAGAAACTAGCTAAACCATGGAAGCTTCAAACTTCAAACACACCTTTCGGTGATGGCCAATTCTTAATCGCATTCACTTTTTCCGAGTCCATTTTCAACTCATTTGTAGAGATAACAAAACCCATATAAATGAGTTATGTCCTCATAAATGATGATTTCTTCATATTAATCAGCAATTTCTCTTGTTGTAATTTCCTCATTACTGCAGCTAAATGTTTTAAATGCTCTACTTCTGTTTTACTGAAAGTTAATATATCATCAAGATATACAATGATGAATTTTCCTATGAAATCCTTTAGGATTTCATTCATCAATCTCATGAAAGTACTGGGTGCATTCGTTAAGCCAAATGGCATGACAAGCCATTCATACAGCCCTTCATTCGTCTTGAATGTTGTCTTCCATTCATCACCTTCCCTCATACAAATCTGATGATATCCGCTTTTCAAATCAATCTTTGAAAAAAACTTTGCTCCACTCAAGCAATCCATCAAGTCATCCATCCCTGGCAATGGAAATCTATATCTGATGGTAATCTTATTGATTTCCCTTGATTCTGTACATATTCTCCAGCCTCCATCTTTCTTTGGGGTGAGCATTGTTGGAACAGCGCATGAACTCAAGTTCTCTCGAATCAATCCTTTGTCCATTAAGTCCTGGACTTGTCTCTTGACTTCCTCATTTTCATGCAGCATCAACCTGTACGTTGTTTTGTTTGGTAAACTGGATCCAAGTATAAGATCAATGTGATGGCTTATACTCCTGATCGGTGGCAACGAACAAGGTAGTTTGTCCACTACTATATCAATGAACTCTTCCAGCAACTTCTGGATTTCCTCTGGTAAATCATCCACTCTTGTACTGGTCAAAACAATTCTAGGCTTCCTAACCACAATAAATTGTGTGTCTTCCTTCTTCTTAACCTCATTAAGAAGTTCCTTCCCACTCATGAGAAGTACAGTGTTGCTCATCTCTGTTTTCACCTCTTGGTTTTTAATCGACAGCAACATGTGCATTCTCCTATTTTTCTCCAGGGTGTATCTGTTTTTTCTCCCATCATGAATCACATTCCTGTCATATTTCCATGGTCTACCCAGCAATAGATGACAAACATCCATGGGAATGACATCACATAATATTTCATCCTTATATCCTCCTATTTTAAATTCAACTAAACATTGTTTAGTGACATTTACCTGGTGTCCTTTTTGTAGCCATGAAACTCTGTATGGGCTTGGATGTACAACGGTCTCTAGCTCCATCTTTTCTACCATCTCTGTAGATACGAGAATGTCTGTGCTACCACTGTCCACTATAACCTTGCATACCCTATCCTTGGTTTTGCAAGCAGTCTGAAATAGACTGTTTCTTTGGTCTGGGTTCTCTGCATCCTTCTCTGGCTTCAAGAGAACTTTCCTCATCATTAAGGATCTTCTGCCCTCAGCATCTTCTGCCTCAACATTCCATCCTTTTTCTTTGGCAATGTGATTTTCACGACCATATTTCTTCTTATCTGGACATTCATAGGATTTATGTCCGATATTTCCACAGACAAAGCATTTTACTTCACCACCTCTGCCTCTTCCTCTTCCTCTTCCTCTAGCTCGAGGAAAAGTATTTCTATCAGCATACTACCCTCTCTGTGGGCTTCCTCCTCTCTCATGTTGAGTTTGAGGTTTCTTTCCCTCTTCTTTAGGTTTTCGAGTTCTGTCTTGGGCAATTGTTTTGCCTCTAGCTTGACTTCTACCTCGGCCTCTTTGACCTTGTTTTCGGCTCAGCTTCTCTTAAGCTTTCAGAGCTATCTGATAAGCATCTTCCATAGTCCGAAGGGTCATCATGCTCATCTCATATTGAATTTCATATCGTAGACCATTCATGTATCTGGAAACCTTTTCATCGCCACTTTCCCGATGACCTACTCTGATGTTTATCTTGTAGAACTCTTCAGTGTATTCTTTCACTGTCATCAGCTTTTGTCTCAAATTCTGCATCCTTCGAAACAGAGTGATTTTATAATCCTTGGGTATGAATTTGGATTTCATATTTGCAATCATTCTATCCCATCTTTTAATTTTCTGCTTGCCCTTGCAGCGTCTGTCAGCCTGCAATTCATCCCGACATAGTGTTGCATGCCCTTTAAGTCTAGTGACGGCATGTTTGACTTTCTTGTCTTCCTCGACATCCTCATAGTCAAAGTATTTATCTAGAGCTCTAATCCAGTCTAGAAGTTCTTCAACATCCAGGTTTCCTTCATATACTAGAATGTCCATTTTTTCTCTGGCACCTATCCTTGCAACAGCCCTGAATAGGTGTTCATTCGTAGCATCCTCGACTGCAACTTCTTCTCTTTCGTTTCCAGCTTCATTTTCACTTTCAGCCTCACTGATATCCCTAGCATCAACCGTGCGCCTCTATATTGTCTCCATGGCATCAAGCCTGGTACGTAACTCGCACATTTCTCTTTCCACTACTGGATCAGGCATTGGCCTATCTCTTCTTCTCGGTGGCATGGTTGTAAAATGTTCCTCTGTTCTCTCTACTATAGAAAGAAAAGAATTCATTTTGAGCTCTGATACCACTCTTGGTGCAGACTCCCGACCCTCGGGCCAAGATCCGCGTAGGATCATTCTAAATCTTCCCTCCTGAGTCTGATTGACTCTTAGATTTCCCCCATAGGAAATCCTTCACACACACGACAGTGTATCCACAGGTCCTTATGAGTATTCCCCATGTGATCAAACACCAGACATCACCYAAATCTCCCGACCTCAACAAGATTGCGCCCTTCRCCGAATTAGGATTTCGKGTTTCGCGATATCGCGATTCCTATTGTCAAGTTTCCCGTCTCTACAACCTCCGAAACCCGAAATTCTAAATTGCTGAAATCTTTGGCCGCGTCCTCCTCTACAGTTGTGTCACATTTCGCGACTTCAGGCATTCTGGAACAAAGAACCCTGACCCCTTGTCTTCGAAAATACCGAAATACCAAACTCTGATGCGTTCAGCAAAGGCTGGCTCCCCACCAGGACTTTTTGCCTTTTCAGGGTTTCAAACTTCACGATTTCGTGAATCCTGACACGAGGCTTCTCGACTCTCCAACCCTCAAACCCCAAAATGGTCAACGGAGATTGACTCCGCCTTTTTAACGAAAACACACCACCTATCCACTATAGCTTCCTGGATTTCAGGACTAGAACAAACCTTCGATTGTTGTCCCTCTACCACTTCTAAACCTTGAATTTTGAAATGGCACCTTCCACAGGGTCAACAGTTAATAAGCCTTCGTTCAATCTAATGGTCAATGTTGTTTCTGGCTTCTGGGTACCAGGAGTTCGAAACTCTCGATCCAAAAATACTGCCTCCTCTGCTTCCTGACACACGAAGTGCCGAAATACCAGAATTTAAGTCAATGTCCTGTCACGACTCGCAACTTCAGGATTTTCGCTCCACTATGTCCCGACTCCTTGTCAACAGGACTTATGAAATACCGAAATACGAACTTCCGAATTTCCAAAAGTTCTTCTCCTTGCCTTCACACACGATAATCCATTTTGCGCTTTGGGAGTTCGAGCAACCAAAGGTTTTGGCTCGCACTCTGGGCTTACAAACTCCAATTTTCCGAAATGATCATGACGGCTCCACTACCACGATCAACGGTCCACATTGAATCTTACCTCCCGAAGGGTGGATTCATCCAACACTTAACTTCCTTGCAGCTTCGTTGAATCCCACGATCCTCATGACTTCGTGAGCTCTCCAAAGAGAATTTCAATTGCTCGTTTCTTCCTTGAAGACTTCCACGAAATGAATGAGTGTTCCTTGTCTGAGCTTGGCTTCTGTAAAGCAACTTCGCTCCGTCTCCCTTTTAACACTTCAAAGGCGCTAACCCTTATGAGATTTTACTTGCAAACTTGAGTCTCAGAAGGACTCCTGCATGCACTCCTTGTGGCAATCTTTCAAATACTTCAAGTATTTGATTCTTCGACTCTGTGCACCTTCTGCAACAGCAATATTTCTCTCTTCAACCTTAGTTGATAAGTTCTAAGGTTTCAACTAGCCTGCGCACACCTTGCACGGCTCATGTGCTTCACCTGCACTTTTGTTGGAATGAGAACAACGGTATTCCCTTCTGAGCTTTCAGAGATAAACTCTAAAACCCTGTCAACGCACTCCCTGCGGACATTTCACTGCACTCCTTCCAGGAACTTCTCTCACTCAGGAAGAGAAACAATTGAAACTCTCTCTCTCTCTCTCTCTCTCTCTCTCTCTCTCTCTCTCTCTCTCTCTCTCAGACTTCAAACATTCAGCATGAAATCATACATACATAGAATAGACTCAAAACAAATGCATAACAAAGAGAATAAAACAACCATAAGCATACCATTCACCATGTATAAACAGAAAACATCATAACACCATGAAATCTTATTCAAAGCTTCTTATATTAATTCAAGCTCCTGTACATGGGTCTTTCTCTACAACTCTCTGCTACATCTCTATGCAAATGTTCTAATGAATACCATAATACAAAGATGAGGGTGTCTATATCCGTTTTCCCTCCTGCTCTTCTAAACTGTCTAATCTATAATTCAAATCTACCTACTTTCATTAATTGGGCTTAAATGCCTTTTATATTGACAGATGAGAGAAAATCGCTCACGATCTGTTTACAACAGCCCGATATAAATGCAAGTACACTTCTAGCTACTACATTAATATATGCTTCTTAATCTTTCAAAAATATTTCAAAATGTGCAAAACATGTGCTGCACTTTTCCCAGCTGTCTTCTACCTTCATGCCCGCTTGGCCGGCTTCTTACGATGCTCCTGCATCAAAAACCCACTGCAGTTGTAGCATCTCATGGTGTGACAATGAGCAACAATGTGTCCCACTTGATTACATATCCAACACCTTAGGGTGTTATGAAACCTTCCAACATATTTCCTTTTATAATGTTTGCAATCTAAAGCTTTGTTACAATATTCATTATCTGAGAAGCATTGACCATGAAAAACATTTTCATACCTTTGCTTTGGTGTCCATATTGAAGGTGTCTCTCTTCTGAATTTTCTTTGAGGTGTAAAGATGGATTCTTGATGTCTTCCTTTCTTTGTTTTTTTGAAGGTTCCATTGCCTTATGTAGATGGTTGACTTGCAGTATTTCTTCCACCTTTTGAGAATTAAGGACTTACCTCATGCTTCTTAGAAGTGATTTCTTCATGGTGTGTAGCTTCCTTGTATCCAAGACCTGATTTATCATTTGGTGATCTTTGACTATCCAATATTTCATTCAATATTGTTGAGCTATTCATGAACTTGTTATGAGTGTTTGACTTCTCTACTGTCTTTCTAAGATCAACAACTTCAACTTCAAACTTATGGCATGACTCTTCCTTTTCATTTAATTGATTCTTCAATAGTTCCTCTATTCTTTTGGTTTATTCAATTTGGGTCTTCAGATTGACATTAACTTCAAGACTTTTTCTAAGCTCGTCATCTACCTTCTTCTTTTCTTCTTCTTGATTAATTATTTCATTCTTTAGTCTTTTTATCTCTTCTTCTTTTTCTTCTAATTGAGTCTTTTTACTTTCTTCTTGTTCTTTGAGAATTTTCTTTAGTTCCATGATATGATTTGGGTACTTTTCTAGGACTTCATTAATACATTTTTCAAGATACTTAGAAGTAATTGAATAATGTCCTATTTCCATGCTAACATCACCTAACTCAAATAAAAAAAATTCTTTAAAATTCAACACCTCTTCTTATTCATCTACACAAACTTCTACTATATCTTATTCTTCATTTGTAAGAGAACATTAAACTTCATTAGGAGTATTATCATTAGAATATTTTGGAGAGCCTTTACCTTCATTGTCCTTGTTGGAATTGTCTTCTTTGTCTTGATATACCTTCTCTAGATTCAACCATAGATCCTTTGACTAAGTACACTGTCCCATGATTTCTTTGATAGAACTTGAGAGTCCATTGAAAATGGTATTGAGAGATAATGCATAATTGTTATTTTCTTCCTTTTGAGCTGCAAAAATTGACTTATTCTTCAAGGGAACTGATCCACCAATAGCTTCTTTCCAAACATCTGCTCCTTTTTCCTTCAAATACCCTTTCATTTTTGTTCTCCATGTTGAATAATTTATCTCATAAAAGATTGGAATTTCATCATCCATTTCTGTGTCTATGGATATCCTCCAAGCTTGTAAGACTTATAGTGAAGGCCTACTCTGATACCAATTGTTGGACACACTTATCACACTAAGAGGGGGGGTGAATCAATGTGATGGCTATTTTACACTTCTCACAAAACTTTAGTTAGCAATCACCATTCACAACATAATTTCTTATTACTTCCATTCATACTTAGTTGCTTTCATGTAAATATATCTCAATAACATACATTGACAATAAATAGCTATGCACCATCACAATAAAGAACATAAGGAACATCAGATATATGTATAATTTTCTTTTGTATTACGGACTACAATCTTTGGATTTTATCAGCACAAACTGAAATAGAGCACCAACTCCAAGAGAGCACCAAATATCAATGCAATGCCCATCCTGCATATCTTAGCACCAACGAAGATGTGAGGAATCCAACCCTCAAGTACAATATCCATCTTGTAGACATAAACCAAACTGTCAAACTATACCAATAGTCTATACCAACACAAGTGCATCAACTATGCACAACTTGTCATAACAACTTGTCACCTTAACTTGTCTCATCAATATCATCATCCAAATCTGATTTGTAACTCTGTAATAGACATGGTGTATGTGATCACAAACCTACAAACCTTCCTTAACTTCAACAACAAGAAACTAGGATTTTCATCAAACTTTCATTTAGTCTCACATGACTAATTTTGGATTAGTCAACAACATGTTGACAAAAGTTTGGTCATCTGTATTTTTCTGCTCTTAGATTCATAAAATCCTTGATATAAAAAGAACACATTTTTTTAACTTTTATAAGTTTACTTTGCAGCCCTCGGTCTCAGCTTGGTCATGCACTTTTTGGATTAGAAATTTGTTTCTTCATGCCTAAGTTATTCAAGATATGGTCTAAACGTATGAATGAGAGATTATGAAGAATTTTTCTACGTATCATGTTCTCCTCTCCATTTTCTAATTGTCAATTACTCTCATCACTTATCTCCCTTTCCTTCCATCTCCACACTTAACCATTTTTCCCTTTTCACCACTCTTCTTCATATGCTCCACTAGTCTCTACACTTAGACATTTTTGGGACTCTTCCTTCATCTCCTCATTGGGTTCACGGGTTGACAGGTTGGTGGACCTTCATATCCATCCACTTTCACATGTCATAAGTTTGCTGCTACACTACACTTAACCATTTTTTCAACTTCACGGGTGTGAGGGTTCAAGCCCTCATCACCCAAGTTCCGTGATCTAAATTTTGGATGATCAGATTTGTCATGGGCGTCAAGCCCCTAAATTATTTTATCCCTTCTTCATGCAATTTCGACCAACCACCTTTCCATACTTAACATATTTTTGATCATCCATAACTGTGGGTTTCCTAGTTCATAAAAAGCTCCATATTCAAACTCGCTCTCGTCCGACCGACTGCCCTTCTATACATAGTTTGTTTGGATCACTCATCCAACCACAGGTTGGCAGGTTCACAAAATTTCATGGTTAACTTCGCTCACCTCCCTTCCCTCACCCCTTGAACCCACAAACCCTCCAACTTGCCTCTCCCTCATCCCCTCTTGTCCCATCTCACATACTTAGCCAAATTCTCAAAGCTATTCCAAGGCATGAAAACCAGTGAATGAGAATATGACAAGTGGAGATGATGTGGACCATTCCCATGATGACACATAGGATTGACTCATTGATGACATGGCATGAGGTGGACGAAGACARGATTCCAAAAAATTATTATTTTATTCAACAATTTTCCAAGGGACGAATCCTCCAAGCTCCATAATTTCTTCTATTCTCGTGTTTCTTGCTAAGTGTATCAAACACTTAGTATTATATATCATGAAGAATATAATATCTCAATGCATGTGRGATATAATTTTAAACCAAAAAWTCTAATTTTATGAAGGGAAGCATGAAATTCATCCAAGGGCCCACATTTTCCCATATTTTTTATCGACGGTCGTTGAGTGTTGATCTTGCGGAGGCCATAACTTGAGCTTCAGGTGTCAGAATCACGCAAAATTTATACCGTTGGAAAGGTATTTAGATGTAGAATATGGTGGTATAGGTTTCAATTTCTGAAAGTTGATACATGTTTCTCAGAAATTAAAATATCAGTCAGCTGCAGTTTTAGTGGGCATGCATGACAACTCAACTTCACGAGCTCATATCTTGAGATCTGGGTGATGGATTTGCACAAAATTTATATCATTGGAAATATGCGACGATGAAGATAACATAGGAAGTGGTTTATATGGCTAAAAATTTTGTTTTCCATTCCATAAAATTAAAACACATTCGTCCTCTTTTAATGGAAAATTAATTAAATATTTAGAAATAAAAGTTTAATTAAAAAAGGAGAGGGACCCATTTTAAATATAATTATATTAATTATGTGAGTTCATTAATGAGGAATTAATTAATGAGGCATTGAGGCATTATGCCCTGCTCTTCCCCTCTCACAATATTGATTTTTGGACCCACTTATGAAGCCTCTCTTCTCTTTTTAAGAATATATTTTCTAACTACTTGAGTAGTTAGGGTTTTCCCTTCTAGAAATTCCCATACAAGTTTCTTCCCAGGGGACTAATGTACTCATCAGGTAGTCATTTCGGTCTTGACAGATTCAAGTGTCAACATTTTTGGTGACCATATTGGGGAACAATTTATTTTCAAGATATTTGGGGAACCATAAATCTCCATGGCTCAAAGTTTCGAGAAGAAGATTCAAGAAAATTGCTTCTTATTTTAAGCATGGCTCACTTTTTTCGTAATTTCAAAAAGAAATGAGAAGCACCAAAGATTCGGGAGAATGTACTCCCTGGCAACTCCATTGAAAAAATTCAAAATGAAGGGTTTCATTCATGTCATAATGCTTCTTTATATTCTTCATCAAGTCCACCAATGGATTTTCAAGTCTCAGCAAAAGGAATAAATACTCAAATAAGGAGGCGATTTCATAATACCCCTTTAAATCTACCAAAAATAGACTTTCAAATGTCCAATATTCCTATTGAAACTTTTTCTACATTCTTTGGAGATGCTTCAAAAGATGTGGAGTAACACTTGATTAATTTTAAAGGTACATGTTATGATTTCAACCTCACTGAAGACAATGTTACATGTAGACTATTCCTACAAACTGTACAAGAGGACGCTCTTGAATGGTATAGTTCATTAATGCCTAACTCCATTACTAGCTGGGATGTGTTAGAAGATTCATTTGTAGAAACGTTCATCCCAAAGGTGCATTCATATGTTTTTGTTGATTTTTTAAACGTTGTTTCCCACCCACCCTCTCCCACATGGACACAAAAAGATGAAATGAATGATTCAGAAGAAGAATATCATGAAACACTGCAAGACTTTTCTAAATCAAATCTTCTTGTTGAGAATGAAGACAAGAATTTAAAAGACCAAGAAGAGGATATCAACATCTCATATACTCCATATGAGGAAGAAATTAAAGAGTCTCCACAAAATATGCAAGAAGAATTCAACCAAAATAAAGAAGAATTGGTGGAAGAAAACAATTTTGAGAACAAAGAAGATAGTTATTGCATAAAACAAGAACATTGCCAAGACATCCCCATTGAAACAATAATATTGAATGTGGAAAAATAACAAAAAGAGAATGTTTTCAAGAAAGAAATTTCTCATTTGATTGAATATAGCAGTGCTCTGAGGAAGCCAAGAGTAGATTGTATTGAATATTGGTTCGAAAGTATTGTCAGCCTGCCAACACAAAAAGGTCTTCTGCACACATTGCTCAATCTCATTGTGGTATATTTTGGGATTGCTCTTGATTTTCATACTCCTGATTTATTGGTAGAAATCCCAATATTTTTGTTATTGTTGGAGCCCATTTCACAAGTTAATTGGATGCTTGAATGGCTCCATTGGAAATCTGCCTATACCTAAGGTTCCCCTTTCTTTCAAGTAAGTTAGGGTAGGTAGATCATGTATGTATATATTTTATTTCTTCAATTCAGTTTTGCATAATAAGGCAACATTTGTATTGAAGTTTGAAGATAAGTCCATGAAAGAAGAAGAGTTATAAGAATTCATTTTGAAGATGACTCCATATCCCAATGGAGAAGGCAACTGGTCTTGAGATTCTAGTGTTCTCAGTAACCCACAGGGGGTCACTATTGCACAGTTGGAGCCAGTTGTTGACCAAAATTTGGTCATCTATATTTTTCCGCTCTTGGATTCATAAAATCCTTGATATAAAAAGAAGACATTTTTTGAAATTTTATAAGTTCACTCTGTAGCCCTTAGTCTCTGTTCGACAACACAGGTATTCCAACAGAGGACGAACACCTTCAGTAAACACTCACATAACCAGATCAAAGATCAACACACCGATGTTTTCACGTGGTAAAACCCCTACGGGGAAACATCCACGGCCCCAGCCAACGCGGCCACTTGGAGCAGTTTATTAATGCAAAGAAAAAGAT
>JASDQU011178701.1:2945-26201 GCA_032191745.1 Picea mariana
GGTGACAAGAGAGAAATAAATGAACATGAGCTTTGTATATTTTTGACCTTCACAAGATATTTTAACTCACAATTGCATGTAATCAAATGAGCATCATACATAAATAAACTGTAAAATAAACAAGCATGTGGATAGGTGGATTTTGTCCACGTGGGGGAACGATAAAAAAAAAATGCTCATATCCTAAAATATGTATCGCCCTTCCTCTCAAATATCATTGGGCCTTCTTATAGCACTCAACAGTGGGGTCTGAAGCCACTGGAAGAGGAACTAGTGAAGATTGAAATAATCAATTATAATGAGGGGTAGAGGGTGCATATCCCGAAAGAACTAGCGATATTTCCCAATAGCCACACAAAATCTGATCAAGGTGCGATTGCAGCCCAAAATCATCACCTGGGTAGATATTCTAAGTTTGGCCACTAGGTGCCTCGGTCAAAGTGCGACATTTATATTTTCGGCTTTAGAAATGGATCATGGGTTGGATGCCCTTCCAAGAGTTGGGTGGCTCAAGGAGGGATGCGCAGAACAACCAGACCTCGGCCTTCGACCCTTAATGGGTATCTCCCTGACTTATGGTGTAGGAACACTTGACTTGGAGGATTTGAAAGTTCCCTATTTCTTAACTTCTATTGTTTGAAAATGTGAGAACCAGATAACGGGGGGTTATTTGGATGACTACCCCCAATATCCTACCTAGACTAAAAAATTTATTTTGGCACCTCCTGTGGAGGAAAACTTAGTGTGTTTTTAGAAAATGTTTAGATGTGGTGGGTTGAGAGATTGGGGGTGTGAACCAATCTCATTTGAATTAAATGGGTGTGGATAATTTCCAAAGAAGTAGTGGGACGTTTCACAATTCCTTTGGAGAAAACCTACTTCAACCTCCACTATTCAAAATAGAAACTGTGTGTGAGGAGTGGCTTTGTGTGCAAGAAAGTGAAAAAGTGTGCCAAGATTTTAATAAGTTTAGTGTGATATTGCAACATGTGGACTTCCTGTGGTCCTTACAAATATTCTTTACCTAGCTTACTATGTGTCTTTGGTAAAACCTTGCGGAATATTTAAAGCCCATAAAGAACTAGCAATGTGGACATATGGGTCCTTACAAATCCTTTAAACTCCCTAAATGTTGTTTACAGTAAGAAAGATTTAAAACTGTCCAATATTTCAAGCATGTGGGCATGTATGGGCCTGTTACTTTGATCTTTAAACTTCCCTAGATTGTGATCTAAGCTAAGAAAACATTTTTTAAGAAACTATCCTAAGGTTGCAACATGTGGGCATGTATGGGCCCATTAATTTGATCTTTAAACTTCCCTAGATTGTGATCTAAACTAAGTAATGATTTTTTAAGAAACTATCCTAAGTTTGCAACATGTGGGCATGTATGGGCCCTTACAAAAACTTTAATATGATTTCAAAAAACTAAGAGGAACCCTAGGGGGGCTTTGTCCTCTCCTAAATATTTTTTGTTAAGGGAGATGAAATGTCCCTTTAACCACCTTTCTGATTCCCAATATCACACTAGGGTGCAAGGGAAGAGCATACTTAAGGGTCAAAGTTAACTTCTAGTCCCAATTTAAGTGATTTATGTATGAAAGCAATAACCTCAACTTAAAATTTTACAAGCCAAATAAGCCATCCATGTGGAAACAAAGAAAAAGAGGATAATATTAGTTCTTTTTACCCCCTAAGTTCCTATGTTAGCTAATATTTCATATGGGAAAGGATTTTAAGTGTAGTTTAGTTGCCTTACAAAGTGCATAAAAATAAAAATCTGAAGGCTAGGGGCCCTCAAACATTCATAAAAAAACCCTTACAATTTTGAAAAACTGGAGTTATGTGCGGGTTACAATTATGACAGGCGCGCAAAGGGCGCACAATGCACAGTGTAAAGAGGCCTGTTTTGCACACAATGTGCAGAGTGCACGTCTGTGGGCAGGAAAATCCGCACACTTTCTGTCACGCGTCAGGGGAGAAATTTCCAAGTGAAATGCTCCTTCCTCAGCTTTGAATTTTGACTTTGGCAGGTTGGGCTAGGCCGGTTTTGGTACCTGCAAGACAAAACAATCAAAATGAAGTGCTCTCTAAGCTCAAATAGGGAGGAATTTGATACCGATCCCTAGTATGGTTGCCAATCTGTTGTGTTGGTTTTGTCACTTGGGTGAGCAAAACAACAACACTTGCATGTCTAGATGAGCCTACTAGACAAGACAAAAGTTTGTGAGTGGGTTAAGTAAGCCAAACACATGTAAAAACAAATAAATAAAACTAAAACAACTAAGAAATAAATATTAGAAAGCATGAGAAACTTAGAACCATGAAAATCAAACAATGATCAACATAATTCTACCAATGGATCAATAAATTAGTAGGCAAAACACTGTAGAGAAAAATAGGGACTTATGAGTCCCCTCTTCCTCCTTTGGAGGGATCTTGAGTTCTCTAATGGAGATCTCTTCATACAATGGAAGAAATGGAAAATGGTGAAGAACATCAATGCTTATTCCCTCAAGAGGTGAGTGGAATGGCCTATTGCAATGGTGCTTAAAGGATTCTAAGAGAAAAGAAGATTCCCAAGGAAGAATTCTTACAACATAACAATACTATGAAGATCTTGGTTTCTTAGCACACCCATGGCTCTTATTTATAGAAAAACTTCAAGGAAAAATGTAATTGGTTCATAGTGTTAACAAGGGGCCTTTTAGGGCACCCTCTAGCCCTTGACCAGCCCCCAAGCTAGATTTCGCTCAGATATGAGTGTCAAATCGTGTTGGGGGTCAGACCAAAAGTGGTTAAGGGGCCGACAAGATCCATAAATGCACCGTTCATAGAAGTGCATGGATTTTCTCATACACTTTCGTGCATTTGGCACATAGTGCACTCTGAGGGTTGTGTTGTCACGCGCACTATGCACACACCTCTTGTGGTGAATTTGCGCACTGTAATTTTTGAGCCAATTTGTATAGGTTTTTTCCTTTTGAATGCATTTTTGGTGTTGTAGGTGGACTAATTGTTGCTGCCATTGATATTTTTCCTTAACCATTGTGTGCATTGTTGCGGATGATATTTCATTGATAACAACTGTGGAAAAATTTGTAGCATGGAAAATCTATCCACAGGCCTGTGGGAAGAGTCACTATATGGAAACTTTTCCCACATGTTTGTGGGAAGAGTCACTACATTTTTTCCCACATGCCTGTGGACAGAGATGTGGAAAATTTTCCCACATGCATGTGGATAGAGTCATTACATGGAAACTTTTTCCACAAGCCTGTGGGAAGAGATGTGGCAACTCTTCCCATGGGCCTGTGGGAAGAGATGTGGGTATTTCACAACTCTGCCCATAGGCCTGTGGGAAAAGTTGTAGCATGGAAACTCTTCCCATAGGCCTATGGGAAGAGTCACCATATGGAAACTCTTCCCATAGGTCTGTGAGCATAGTTGTAGCATGGAAACTTTTCCCATAGGCCTGTGGGAAGAGTCCCTATTAGGAAACTCTGCCCACATGCCTGTGGGTAGAGTTGTATATGCTACAACTCTATCCACAGGTCTATGGGTACAGATGTGGCAAATTTTCCCACAGGTGTGTGGGAATAAATGTGGTTATTTCACAACGATGATGATGATGATGATGGTGGTGGGAAGTTCATATCTTGGTATATATTAGCAATGATATGGGTTCTATTGTTTCTATTTTATCTTTTTCTAGTTGGATGATTGAAGAATGAAATACAAAGTAGCCAACTTTTCCTACAAGGTGAATAATATGGTTTTTTGTTGGGAGCTATGTTACATGCAACTCTAATTTCACTAAAGGCTCCTTAAACTGATCTATCCAAGTTTTTGTCTCCATGTTACTATGATATTGATAGTATGTCTAACACCGCTTCATAAATATGATGGAAGTAATCTAGATTCTAGTGACAATAGTGACCTAAGGTTTATAGTGTACTAAAACATGAAATTCCAAACATTTGCAAGGGCTTTCCTTGAGAAACCCATTTTTGTAAAATTTGAACCAAAATCAATATAAACATTTATCTTTTACCTCCCAAAAACAAATTAAAAAATGGAAGCTACTATTAAAAATTAGGAAGCTAATATTGAAAACTATCATACTTGTTGCGATGCATATCAAGTGAAGAAAAAAGAATAATGAATGTTATGAAATTTTGTTGCTTGAAATCCAATATTGTTGACTTACATATATATTCCAAAACTTTTTGAACATATTCTCAATAGATTCATCTTTTGTATGAATGTTGTAGCGTTCCAATTTTCCTCATGTACTCCAACATTTCCCATAGGGCACGTTTATGTGTGATGATTATAGGATTCAAGATTTCATGATGTGTTGCAACATTTCAAATAGGGCACAATGTTTTTATGGATTTAGTTTAATAAACTTTTACAAACACGAACCTTTTTTCTTCTTGCCATGAAAAGCAATTTTTAGTTGTTTTGTGTGCCAAACTTGAACAAAAATAATGGATGGTAACTATAGTGCAAGGTTTTACTCAAATGAGAAATCTCAAAAAACTAATATGCAATTTAATCTCATAATAAGAATTTATTGCAAGGACTAAATCACAAGTTCAATTCTTAGTTAAAAATCCATCGCACATGACCAAATCCTTTCATTAGAGTCATGAAGATGCCCCAAGAAAGAATGAAGTTTCAAGGAAAATCCAATGCTTAGTTATCAAATAGTTTTCTATAGTGATAAGACACAACAATTACATCAAGTGATATTGGGAAACAATGCTTGTAATATAGGGTATTTAATATCATAATTCAAATCTAAGAAACCTAATCATAGGACTAGAGAAAGAGGATGTATGCAACATGCTAGTGCATAAAATAAATTGGACACATTTTATGAACAAGCGTGAATCCATGTATAATAATATTACATTGATAATTGTTAGCAATATTGGTAGAAAACATTTTTCTCCAAAACACTGAGATAACCTATAAATTCATAGGCCAACCCTTGAATAAAAATGTGGTTATGATATAGTTGAAACTATGAAATCACTATTTTCTTCACAAGTTCTCTTACAAACAATGTTTTCTAACTTAAGTATTTTAACCTTTTTTCTTATTGTTGCTTAAAATGTTCATCTATGTTATGGCTAGAAAAATCTCATTGGAGGATGTAAGACCATTGCCCCTACTTTTATCAAGTAAGTAAAAAAATTGAGGAAAYGTTGACAAGATGAATTAGGTTTCAATGATATTGAAGTAGGTTTTACTTGTGGTGGTAACCAAATAAACTCTCATTGTGTCACTATAGAGTCCATATATGGTAGAATAATATACTTGTCCATTGCTTAGAAACTTAACTTGGAGACTATGGTTGAAATACCAAACAAACCAACTAATATTTGGAGTTTTTTACATTCAAATGATGTACTATTTGATATTTGGGAAATTAAACCCATTTTATAGAGTGTAATTATACATGAGAATGAATTCAAAAGGAATCCCTTGAACCTTTCTTCGTAAGATAAAATCTTGACAAGTATTACCAAACTGGATTAATCCTAATTGAAAGGTCAACAAAGTAGGCAATCAATTATGTAAAATTTTGGCACCACATTAAATGAGAAAAAATAATATCCACATTTCCAAAGTTGACTAAAATGTGCAAGAAATATATTGCATAATATGGACCATCTAGGATTGGGACAACATGACTAGAAGAAATTTTGGGAAGGAGATGAAGGCTATAAATAAGGGAAAATGTCATTCTATATTTTTGATGGCAAAAAATGACCAATATAACCCAATTCTAGCACCAAAAAGACAACAAATCCAATAAGCTTCATGCAACAAAGATCCAATAACATGATATAGATTATAATTTTATTGAATTTAGAGAGGATACTACCCATACTCTACCACGTGGTACATGAATCTCAAAACATAATCTAGATTTCAAGTATGAATTATGAATTACAAAATGATAACTTTATGGTCCATTTTTGTAAGGAAATGTTCATTTGAACTTAAGATAATTGCAAATATTTTAGAGCTTTAGAGTTGAACCTACATTATCAAAAAGAAGCACATTTAGCTTAGTGGATAAGTGTGGCCAAGAATTGCATATTCTTGACCAACATTCTCAACTTTATGAAGGACCCATAGATAAAATATCCACTTGACTTGTTCCATAGATTCAAATTTGAAGCAATTCATTTGTAGTGGAATCACATGAAAGACAATAGTAGAGAACACATAGGATGCCTCATGCAACAACTACTAATAAGAGGAAATGGTGTGGAAAGATGCAAATCTAAGAAGAATAAGTTGAGGGGAGAGAATTTTCCCATCATGGAGACCTAATAACTTGTTTTTCTAGAGGAATTTTTTGATCTGGGGGTATAATTTGAAAATAGAACACTTGAAGGGATATTTAGAACATGTGTTATTATTGACTATGACATCCATAATATTGTGACATTATTAAAGTTTTCACTAGGGGGATATAAATAGGTTTTAGGGGGGATTATTGGGTACTATCCCCTTTGAAGTCTCTTTTCTTGTTCGAGATCATGAGTTCTCTTTATGTTCTATGTTTTGGTACATCCATGGCTACAAGGAAATGTATGTGGTTGTTTCTATCATGTACCCACACAAGAGGTATTTGGATAGACAAGGATCAAGATTTATTTAAGGATATAATTTAGCCTAACCTTTACCTATCATTCTAGTTTACCAATCTAGGATCAACATGAATCCTAATGTGCTTAGTGGTGCAACTAGCTTCCACTGAAGTTTTTTTTTTTACTTTATGCAAAATTCTCTTTCACTATGGTGTTGATATTTCTATGCCTTAATTTGGTCTTGAGAAATTCTAAGATTGTCTTTGAGTTGATGCAATATTCATTTTATTTCCAAAAGGAAATTTTAGACAAAATCACATGATTGTATTCAATGGTCCAATCAATTAGTTTATGAGGATCATAACCACAAAGGTCCTTGAAAGGAGACAAACCTGTGGAAGTATGGAAAGTTTCTTTCTATCAATTTTCGGAAAGATGTAGCCACTTGGATAAGAAGCACACATATTCCACATAACTTTTCAAATGTCCCTCCAAACATTTGTTGAGTGTCTCATTCTAAAAATGTTTCTATGAATGATAAGTATGCAGTTGGGATTTTGAAGGGTAAGTATGCTCTACATCGTCAACACCTTTGAATAGGTGTTTTTGAACATTGAACATTGGAAAAACAAATGTTAAGGGAGAACATAATATTCCACATCAACTTATAATCAATAATATCTAAAAACAACATTATGAAATGAATAATAGTTGTTTCCACCATTATCTATCCTTGGATTTTGAATTTTAGTATACAAGGAAATGAAGGAAAATTTCATGAGGCAAGAGAAACAAGTGATTTATATCTTGTTGGAAATGTGTTATGGATTGTGGAGGTGACTTCCCTTCAAACTTGCATTTGTCAAAGACAATAAAATGTTATATGACTGAATAATAACTAAACAACTATGAACTTGTATTTGTCAAAGAGAATAAAACGTTATATGGTTGAATAATAATAAAACATGTATGACACTCTAGAAATACTAAAGGGGAATACCTCATGAATGATCTCCTCTTGGTTTCGAGAATAATTTATTCTCTACTAAACATGGCCAACCACTTGAAGGTGGAAGTTCATTTTCCCCCTCCCCCCTTGCATCACCCTCAATTCCCCATACCCAATCATGCATAACAAGTAGTAGAACAAGAATTAAAGGTAAATGAAAAAAATAAGGTACATGCATACAAAACATATAAGGTTCATAAATAAGTAGGAAAACAAAAAAATGTATAGTCAATAATTTATATTAATAAATTTTTCCCTCAAAATATGTAAAGACACTTATTTTTCTATTTCTTAATTTTTATATAATTCACGAGTAAATCATCATCACATTTGTGTTGATCCCCTTCAGCTATTGGGCCTTCTTCTGGTGCTAGATGGCGATGTGTCATCTCAAGCATTGTAATACTTCTAGTAGCACGACGTGGATGTTGATGCACTACAAGGGCATCCACTACAATAACAAAAATTGTTAAAAGGACATGGCTAGTTATTATTCATAACAATGTTTCATTAGTAGAAATATCATTACTATGTTTTTTACCTGGAGGAGTAGTCGATACCATTGAGTTGGATTGTCTTCAGTTCCTCTCCTCTTCGAGCACCCTCATCTACATGCTTTGTCATTGAAACAAGAAAAGTTATAAGTACACCATCTGTAAGTAAATATTAATAATCATCATATTATACATTTTATTTTAAAGACACACATTCGTGCTGGGTGTGCAAAACACTAGAATCATGGGTTTTTTTTCCACCACTATTAAATGAACTGACATTTCTTTCTTTCTTAAAAAAATAGACACATTAATTGATGGGTTAAATCAATCATCAATATATTTGACAAGTAATCAATAACTACATTCTTGCCATTTTATTTACCATCTCGTTCGAAGGGTCAGATTATGTCTACCCCATCCTTTATCAATTTTACACCACTACTTTAAATCCAAACTTGAAGCTGAGCCTCAAGTATTCTTTGGTGGCAACAATGATGAACATTTCCCCCTACATCACATGACATAAGATCACGATTTTTTTATTATTGGCTACAATTAAATAAAATGTGCATGGTGATATGTATAAGAATGTTAAATTATTTGGTACTTACAATTTTATCTTTTAATTTCAGATAACTACCTTTCCAAGTTTGTGCTACCCGTGTTTTTATAGTCTTTCCTTGGTTGCTTTTGATGTGTTTGGGAGCCTATGAAAAGTTTCAAGTATGTTATAAGATCTCACAATTTTTTCTATAGAACTAAAGAAAGTTCAATGTATTCAATTCAAAATATCATATATTGCCTTTTAGGGCCACGTGGTGTCTTTCCTTCGTGTCTCAATGCACTCTCCTTTGTGTCATACTGTATATTCTTTCATCCCTCTCGGGAATGTCTAGAGGATGATCATACTTAGGGTTCTTTTCCAATTGAACCCTATATTGATATTTGACATATTTCAAATATGTACTGACCCTTGAGGTGATTTTGGACTTGTTGAACTTATCACCAAACAGACAAACCATATGGTTTATAAGATTGTTTTTCAAATCTTTATTCTGGGAATTCTACCGTGTGAATGGTGGACCCAAAAATATCTAAAGACTTGTCGTGCAAGGACCTACAAAAAACATTGTTTCCTGCAAAATGATATGATAATTAGATTAAAATAATATGAAAGAGGTAGGTTTCAATCAAATAGTAGGAATTATTTAAGATATTCAAAAATACTTGGGATTTGTTGTTTCTTCAAGGGAACCAAGTTATTGTCCACCAAAAAGTTGATGGCGATTGTTCATGATATTTGAACACGTGATGCTCTAGGATAACAATGCTCTGCGGAATTAATATCCTCATGAGATTCGCCCTGTAGACCATCATGTGCACAGTCTAGAATGTGTGGTGGGGGAATCTCATGAGCCCCAACAGTTTCAGTCCTCTAAGCCATGAATGGATAGGAAAATAGCCTTGCGGGTATGTGGCTCATGCCAGGATGTTGTGGGGCTTGTGCATCACTGCTACCAGCAATGTCCCCATGACCAGGATGTCCCATTGGATCCAAAATTTCCTATAGAAAGAAAACGTTTGAGTATTTCTCATATAAAGGTATCAAAGAAAATTCCATACATCAATATATGTCATAAATAGTATTTTTTTTAAATTGTGCTTACCCCATATTGTTCTATATCCTTCATTAATTTTTTCATCATTTCTCTTCCCTCCTCTATAGCTAGCTTACACCTAGCCAATTCAATTAGTTCCCAATTTTCCTTTCTCGAGGCCTTTCGAATTGTTTTCATTGGGTTGATGGAATCAAATATTTCATCACCCACATCATTGTGTTTCAACGGTGTGCTCCTCTACATAAAAAAATAAACATGTTAATTCAATTATTGTCAACAAGAATTGATATGAAAATCATGGTTATACATGTTGCGAGCTAGCTGGTGCCTTCCCACGATCACCTTGCCACATTATAAGATGCATGGAATTTTAGAATGTTAGAAAATAATATAAGAAGCATGAGATATTAAAATGTATATTAAAGATATAAAAAGAAAACCTTAACTACATGTTAGGTATACTGGTAAAACATATTTACCCCTATAATAGAAGTTCCTATGTTGATTCAATTCAAATCGTAATTGACCAACAACTCTTCCAACAAAGTTATTGACTTAATGAGAACTGTGACCTCAAAACGAGACCTCTAGCTCCTAAAACCCATATTTTTGCATAAAAAACATGAAAATCAAAATTAGCCCCCAAATCAAAAAGTGGTGCTATCAGTAGCACCATTTTTTCTAATGAGGTTAAAATTACAACATTTTTGAAGCATTGTCTTCAAAACTCATATAGTTGCTTAGAAAAAACCTTAAAATAAACACCTAAATAAAAAAAATGATGCTACCTAAAACAAAATGTTTTTTTCTACACAATAAAATCATAGCTCTTTATGACCTAATTGAAATTGTGGCATTGACAATAGATCCGTACACAAATAAACAACCCAAAATTGGACCTCAAATGGTTAGTTTGAAAATTTATTTATAATTATTTTTTAATTTATATTAAAAAATAAATAAACAGAAAGGACAAAATATTCACAAATAATTTGTTTTTAAAAATGAACAAAAATAAATAAATATTCAAAATTCAATTTAAAAAAAATGGTTATATATATATATATATATATATATATATATATATATTCACGTAGAGAAAAACAATTTCACTGCTATTCTATTCAGAATCAAATGAAACTTTCAAAATACATATGATGCTTACATTGTATATATGGATCCATATATGTCTTGACAGATTGATAATGGACATCACTATCTGCTACTATTGCCTTCAAAACATAATTGCTTCAATATGCAAAATGTAAAAGTTCATATCATCATTATATAGTTAACAACTAGTTCTATAAGACCAAAGTGTGAAACTGTCAATTGAACAAAAAGTATCTATCTGCATGAATGAATTCTCCTTGAAAATGTTCCTCAAAATACAACCATCCAATAGTACAGTTCAGGGCCTTTTTGGGCAGTTGATCAGCAACAAAGTTAAAGATTCTGTGAACATGCATAAATTTGAGCCCTTCAAAACTGTCTTTTAACCTCCATATTTTATCTTTCTATGGACTGAGATAAAGTAGATTCAGGTTTTCCTTCTCTTTTATCCAATCTATCACCACCTTCGAATCTCCAATGACCATCATTCTGTTTATATATAGGCTAGATGCAATGTGTAAAAGACCCCATAGGCCCAATATTTTTTCTTTCATATTGCTTCCTTCGCCTCCAGCAAAGTGAGCTTTGTAGAAATGATCATTGCTAAGTTTAAGAAATAAAACAATACCACATATACCTCCATCAGCATCACCATCAAAGAACCCAATAGGAAAATCGTCAAAATAGACTAGGCTGAGTATGAATTCTAGCTTATCCATTTCACAGTCTCCTTGGAATTCTTGAATTGAAAGTAGGATTTTTGTGGCAATTTTTGAATCCTGTCTATTCCAATTCTCAAACAAAATTTTATTCCTATATTTCCAAATTCCCCATATCACTAGAAAGGGAATATGTATCAACTTAGAATAGTTAATGAACCAATATAGAATATTTTCTTCTAAAACATGATCTCCCCAAGCATCCAAAATCTTCAAGAACAAAAGGATATATTTCCAAATAGATTTTGAAACAACACAATGCACAAATAGATGTGAGGTTGTCTCTTCAACATTAAGGCATAGACTGCATGTTGAAGGTCCGATCCCTCCCCTTCTTCTGTAGTTAGCACCTGTAAGAATATAGTCCATCAAACATAGCCAAATGAAACAAGTAATTTTTCCTGGGACATTAACTTTCCAAATAGCCTTATACCACCATCTATTATCCTCCAGAATATTAGAAAAAATTATGGGTTGGTAAGCTAATTTAGCAGTAACATAGCCCTTCGCCCTATTCCAATACCAAACAAGTTTATCACTGGAATTATTAAAATAGATACCACTGCTACACAACATAATAAGGAAATTATCCCATTCTATAGCCAACTCATCCAACAGCCTAAGTCAATTGGTATCAATCCAGCAAGGATTATTTCCTGATGCATAAGGATAATCCGCCTTTGCTAAAGTGAAAATATGCACATTGTTAAGATGTTTGATTAGCGGGCCAGATAGAGTACACAATTCATTACCTCCAATGAAAGGATCCATGCCAAGAATGGCCTGCTTACCACTACCTACAGACTAGGCCAACTATATTTTAATAAGAGGTAGAGAATTCATTAAATTCTTCCAAATGATAGAGGCAACCAAGAATTTACTTTCATTTTTCCGGATCCAAGAAGTCAAGTCGATTCCTTTGAGGTATTTCTTTTTTAACTTCGAAGTCCACAGTCCTTCTCTGAAAAGACCCCTCCAACAAGACTTGGCATCTAAAGACAAAGCAAACCAATTAAGATTACAAATACCCCATCTGCCATTTTCCTTTGGCATAGCAATCTTTTTCCATTTGGCTAAGTGGAAGCCGATTGATTTTCTAGCACCTCTCCAAATGAAGTTTGCAATGAGCTGTTGAATCCTATGCATGATGGAGGATGGAATTTTAACAAGACTGAGCCAATACACAGGGAGGATTTTCAATACTAATTTTTTTAAGACGAGCCTGCCGCCTAAGGATAGCCAACGAAAGGACCAATTCCCTATTCTCTTTTCAATTTTTTGAATCATCCAATTCCAATCAGCCACTCTGTAATTATTGGGCTTAAGAAAGAAGCCAAGGTACTTCATACCATCATCTATACTCATAAACTGGATATTAAAAGAAGACCGAAGTTTTACCTCTAGACTTGGATCAATATTCTGAGCTAGGAAGCATGACTTTTGACAGTTAACCTCCATACCTGAAGCTCAACATAATTTTGTTAAAATAGATTGAAATGCCAACCGGTCCTCGAAACTTGCGTCTCCTAAAATGAGCACATTGTCGACAAAAAACAAATGAGAAATGAAAGTCTCAACAAAAAATTTAATGCCTTTGAATGAACCTACTTCCATAACCTTTTTCATTTGTCTACTGAGGCATCCAACCACCAAAAGGAACAACAAGGGGGAAAGAGGACACCCCTGCCTCAAACCTCGATAGCTCTTGAAAATTTTTGTAGGGGAACCATTAATCAATACTGCCACACTGCCATTAGTTACATAGGTCATAATCCATTGTGTAACCTCCCATTTTAGACCGATTTGGATGATTAACAATCGCAAAAATTGCCAACTCACTTTTTCGTAAGCCTTCTTTAAGTCCAACTTAAGAATAATTGAACTTAACTTCTTAGACTTTGCGGTGTGCAAACATTCCTAAGCTATTCCCATGGCATAAAAAATCAATCTATCTTTAAGAAATCCAAACTTTTCTTGGGAAATACTTGTAGCCAGTTTTTCTTTCATACAGGAGGCTAATGTCTTGGATATCACTTTATAGACAAAGTTACAAAGGGATATGGGCCTGAAATCATGAAAAGAATATCGCTTGCTCACCTTAGGAACAAGGGAGAACAAATTTGCATTGAGTGCACCCAAAATATGACCTGAAACTATGGAATCCTCAATAGCCTTATGAAGATCAACCCCCATAATGTCAAAGAAAGTCTGAAAAAGTTCCTGTGTCCACCCATCTGGGCCCATAATTTTTTCTTTAGGAATTCTACTGACAATTTCCTCAATTTCCTCTAAGGTGATTGGCTTCCCTATATCATCACTCTCATCATCATTGAAGAAGTTGGGCACATCTTTTAGAATATTTAACTGATTATGTGTGTCCTCTACCTCTAGAGCATTGTACTGGGATTGTAAATGCTGAAAGGCAGTCTCCATAATCTCCTTATTGGTGCATTTGACACTTCCATCCTCATTTGTTATATCCCAGATTGTATTTTGACTTCTTCTTTGAGATGTGAACTTCTGGAAGAATCTTGTATTCTTGTCACCCTTGTTCAACCAAATTTCCCTACTTCTGAGCCTCCATGTAGATTCTTCAATTGCAAGAATTTTATCCTTCCTTTGTTTTAGGGCCTTGATGAGATTGAGTTCATCCTGCTAAAACACATGCGACAAACATTTTATAAAGAGATTTGACATTTTTTGATCAATTTGTAGAAGATCTGAATGTAGCTACTTTTTTTTGTTTCACTGCCATTGAACCACCACTTTTTTTAACTTCCTCAACTTTGCACATAGTAGGAGAGTAGGTGAACTATCCGTCCATTTTTCCATAGATATCCAAGTAGTCCTGATAAGGGAAGTAAATTCCAAATCGGATAACCATGTACTATTGAATTTAAAGGGTGGAACATCTTTATGGAAGAATATTCCATTTGTAGACATATTGGATTATGATCCAAAATAGTAGAATTTATAATCCATGACCTATATTTACAATAACTATTGAGGATATTCTCATCAATGAGAAACCGATCCAACCTTTTAGATATTCTAGTCGCACCAACTCTTCCATTACGCCAAGTCGGAGCCATTTGAATCAGTTGTAAATCCAATAACCCAGATGTAAGAAGAATATTAGTGAAAAAATATGCAAGAGGGTCAATTATGGCTGAGCTACCCCACACCTCCTAAGCAGATAGGGTAAAGTTTAAATTTCCCCCAACTATAAGACCATTTTCTTCTAGAAGACCAAAATCTAAAAGGGACTACCAGAAGCTTTCCCTATCTTTATAAGGTGCATAGAAATTCAGAAGTTTAACTTCATTGGCTGAATGTTTGCTTCTTCCCTCCAAATAAATACCTGCGGTAGTGCCAATTGCACACAACTCAGCAATTGCAGGGTTCAATCCAACTAATAAACCACCCGAATGACCATTTGGATCCATTGGGACACATTTCCACGATGATAGACACTAGAGGAAAAAAACTTTATCCTTATCGCCGTCCACCAAGGTTTCTTTTAAGAATACAATGTTAGGGTTTGTCTGTTTCAATAGAATTTTAAGGGATGCTATTTTTTTGGGACCCCCAAATCCATGTAGGTTGAAGGATAAAATGATAATGAGTGAACTACTGAAGCCGGCAGGCCTAATCTAAAGGTCGAAAGAGGAGATCTATAATAATTGTGGTTTGGTGATTCAGGAAGACTAGGGTCAAGGGATAAGGTGGGAACCTGATACTCCATGGAGAACTTACCAAAATGAGCCAAGCCACCTTCAACAGCCCCGAGGGGATTCTTTGGAGGCTGGGGACGAGAATTTTTCTAAATTTTCACATTGGGTCATGCACCAAAGGGTAAAGGAAAGGTGGAAGCGAAGAAAATAGAAAGAGATGGTGGAGATAAAGTTTCGACTACCTTGGATTTGCGAGATAGAGAGAAATTTGCAGGAGCGATGTTGATCACATTATCTAGACATGTGAGGAATCCCGAGGCCCCACTTTCGTCGACCAGTGGAATAGCTGGGCACTCAAGGGCCTCAAAGGAAGGGGCAGAGTCAATTAAACCTATTTCAGACTGTCTTGGACCATCCACAACTGAATTGTAGTTACGCTCATCAGTGGTTGGATAGTAAATGGAAAGATCCCTACTAGAGGGGGAAATAGGCTGTGTGTCACCTGGTGGGCTACGTGGAAACATTTTAGCTCCAAAACCCTCAAAGACAAAACCAGTACAACCCTCCGGGTCATTAAATTTTCTCATAAGGATGTCCGAAAAATCACCAAATATCTCGAGGACCCATTCCTCATTAGTCTTTAGGTATTATATCTCATCGACTGAAAGCTTTGAAAAAAAGGAAGGAAAGAAACTCTTCATCTTACCCAGGAAAGATTCTTTATCGAAAGGCCCCTAGAAGGGTGAGTCTGCTTGTCTATAATTATCCTCTTTTTTCTCTGGATCAAGAGCATGCTTCAAAAGTGATGGACACTTTTCTTTCAGATGTCCTGGTTGCCAGCATGAGTGACAATGAAAAGGATCCTTCCAATAATCAACATGTTGACGAATGAAGATATTGCCAATATGAATATCTATAAAATTTGGTAATCCCCTATCAAAATCAAATTCCACCAAGACCCAAGCTAACCGCTTATTGCACCAACGGAGCGACTCACTATCAAAATATATAAACTTCCCAACTAAACTGGCAATGGATTCAAAGATATTTGCAGACCAGAATTCAATAGAAAAATCAAGAAGCAATATTCAAAGGTACCTCTTCGAAAAAACTTCAGATAGGGGATTAAAACAAGGGTACCACCTTTTAAGCATTAATATTCCTCTATCGATAATCCAAGGAGAGTTCAACACTTTCAGTAAATCCCCCTCGGATAGGAAATGGAAGACAAACCAGTGGTTGGATAGAAGACTAAACCTCAGACAATACCCAACCAAGGGTTTCCATAAACGAAGCACCCAGTTGACGAGTTAAGCCTTATTCATTTTGGTGTAAAAGAACTTACCTACTAAAGATTTCTCTGATAAGCTCGCAACCCGATTCATAGCTACATCCCTCCCGAGAATAAACTGTGATATGGACTCCCTAATCTTCATACTCTTATGTTTGTGATGGAGCCGAGCTACAGTACCAGATGAACGGTTGCACCCAGCACCAGTTGCTCGCTTAACAGATTTTCCCACAGGCAACACTGTCGAAGAACGACTGGGGGGATTGTTTGGAGGAGATTTTGGTAAAGGCGCAGAGCATCCATCCCACATGCTTATTCCTACAAAGGCTTGTGTCCATCACGTGGCTAGATCCAACAGTTCCTCTACTTTGCGTCATGACTGCTACCTATTGCATGTGATCTGCAGGACAACTTTGGTGGGGAACTCCTATTGCATTACCATAGGAGTCCTAGCAAAGGCAATCGTACATAAGCTTATGTGTGTCATCGTCTAAGAACAACCCTTCACTGGCCCACAAGGCGTCCCCGTCTACCCACGAGGTGTCGATAGGATCTGCCAACATGTCCCCAAACCTCTGATAATCATCCTACACACACACACAATATATATATATATATATATATATTAAAAAGGAATCATTAAAAAACCTTTAAAACTTAAAATTAAAAAAACAAACAAACAAACAAAAAATACTTCAAAAAGGCAAAAAAAAAAAAGAAATTCAATAAAAAAAAAAATCTAAAATAAAAAATAATAAAAAAAAAATTTTAAAACCATTTTAAAAATAAAATTCTAAACAAATCTAATAAAGTAGAAAAAAATAAAAAACAATTAAAAAAAAAACTACAAATTTTAATTAAAATTAAAATAAAAAATTGAAAAAACACAAATAAAAACAAATTTAATAACATTTAAAACAAAAAGTTAAAAAAAAAAATTAAAAACAACTTATGTTATTTGGGTGTCGTGGGGGCGATGCCAGGCCATGGCCTTCCCTATCAATATAAAGTTTTATTTGTTTTTTAATTTATTTTAAAAAGTTTGTTTAATAAATTTTTTATTATTTATAATTTTGTTTTAAAATTAAAATGATATATTATGTATTATGTATTTTTAAAATGTTTTGTATAAAATTTTCTATTTTAAGTTTTATTTTTGTTTTTGTTTAATATATATTTTTAAATTATTTGGTTATTTTTATGTATTTTTTTTTTTTAATTTTGTATTTCAATTAGTTTTTTTAATATATTTTTTAATTTCTTTACATGTTTTTTAGTTGTTGTTTTTTTTAATAAATTTGGTTTTTGTTATTTATTTTTATTTTATATATATATATATATATATATATATATATATATATATATATATATATATATATATATATATATATATATATAATTTTTGGGGTTTTCCTTTCCTTTTTAGTTTTAATATTTTTTTAAGTTTTCTTTCAATTTTCTTTTATAATATTTTTATCTTTTTAGGTTAAAAAATAAAAATTTCTAATTGTTTTGTTTTTCGTAGTATTTTCAGTTTTTAACTTTCTTTAAAAACAAAATCCAATTACAGTTTTTCTTAAAATAATTGTTGGCTTTTGTTTTACTTTTTAAAAGACCAATTCTGATATTTTTATTTTTAATTTTTTTAATGTAAATTTTAAAAGATTATAAAAATAATTTTTAAGCAATGATTTAGCAGCCAATTTTGAGTTGTTTATTGACGATTATAGTCGTTG
Organism: Picea mariana; assembly: GCA_032191745.1. Taxonomy (NCBI): domain Eukaryota; kingdom Viridiplantae; phylum Streptophyta; class Pinopsida; order Pinales; family Pinaceae; genus Picea; species Picea mariana. Next base: position 21,218 of record JASDQU011178701.1, read on the forward strand.
TTGAGGCCACAGTTTCAATTAAGTTATAATTTTAACTCCAAAAAACAACTTGGTGCTACTAGTAGCATCAATTTTCGATTCAAGGGCCAATTTTAAAGTCTTTGTCCACAATGACATCAATTTTCAATGCAACGGGTTTGGATGGGTTTGAATTTTAACCACCATAAAAAAAAGGGTGCTACCGGTAGCACCACTTTTTGATTTAGGGGTAAAAATAGCCATGCTGAAAAAACGAGAACTCTAGAGAGTTCTCGTTAAGTTGGTAACTATGTTTTCCCCTACAACTATTTTTTTCACTGCACATATGAATATCCAATTTCCTTCATGCCCCTCAAATATACAATTGGTTTCTTTCTTGTTGTCCCGTGTCTTGTACTGTTGATAATCCTTGCAATATTCCCCAACGCCTTTGGCCTTCCATCAATATACATCATCGCTCCTTTATTGTGATCGTTGTCTTTTAGTTGTATATAATTTGCAACGACTCCATATCTATGCATACTTGCCATATATCGGACTAGCCTCAACCAATATCCATAGTTGTAGCATGGTCCAACATACTCCATCAATTCAAAAAGTCCTCCATCTTTCACCTTTATGCCATCCATGGAGAATGGAACTAGACCATATATGGATGATAGAGTAATGTGATACATCCTCTCATTAACACATAAGTCAGTGTTCAATTGAGTAAGTTCATAGGGTACCCATCATCTCACTAGATGTTTATACCTCAAAGGAACCTCAATGTCACCTATGCTCTCATTGTCATAAGAACATGAACCTCCTTCAACAAGAAATAATTCCATGCTCCTACAAAATTTTCTTTTGGCCTTTTCACCTCTAGTTGATCTCACCCTATTAAATGTGTTGGATGTAACACTTTCCTCCTCCCTCTAGAAATTCCCTCACTCGAGGATGATAGGTTTGAAATTTCCCTGTTCGGTTGTACCTAAACTCCATTGAATGAGAAAATGTAATTAGAAAAAGGGGATAATTAATGGACAATGAATAATTTGACACTATCTTTCTAATGCCAAAGCTAGACGTTATCATAATTCCACCCAATACATAATTCAAATTTCTACTATTGTGTTAAAATGGTTTGGTTTTGGATTATAAAAGACCTTTGACTCCTATATAAAGGCAAAAATATAATTCAAGCAATTCGTTTTTTGGTATTTTTCTAGCATTCTTTCTTGAGAGTTTGAAAGTTGAGGAAACAACCCAAAAAAGGATGTGGGAATTTGTCCTCCCAAACAATGATAACATTGTCTAAAATGTATCAACCATGGATAAATATTATATATTATACCATGGTAAACTTTGACAAAATATACTTGAGATAAGGCCTCTAGGAAGTGTTGAATATAATTGGCCTCTAGTTTGTAATCAACTCAAGCTCACCCCACCTTGGGAATAAACTCAAAGAAATATTGGTTAATTCCCACCCCAAACATTGTTTCCTAAGGGATTTTTTCTATCCTAGAGTAATCTAGGCCTTAAAACATCCATGTGGATTTGCAAAAATCACATGGGAAACCATCAAACCTAGGCACTTTATCATCATACATCTCATGCAAGGTCGTAATCAAGTCATCCACACATAAGCCATGATCACATGCATGCTTTTTTTTCCTCTGTAATATTAACTGGAACAACATTGAGGAATGTTGCATGGCCACCTCCCTTTCTTTTGGAAGGCATAATATTGAAAAGTAATCAAATAATGAACTATAAATTCCCATTCGATCATTTACCTAGCCATTCAAATTCTTGAGAACAACTATTTTTTCACTAGCTTTAATTTTAAATACCTTAATGAAGGCCTTAGTGGCCCTATCTCTCAAATTGAGCCCATATAGATAAGCTTGAAACTGAGGATTTCTATCATGCTAGATTTCATCCAAACTCAATATATGGTAAATCTTGGTGCATGTATTTACTTTTCTTCATCAAAAGGGGTGAATTGAAGGGCCTTAGAAACATCTTCAAGTTCCTCTCGAATGATTCAAATCTAGTTACACCAAATGTTGCAAGTTGTTACCCATGCAGAAAGGCCATAGTTCACCATGCACATCCTCCCACCAGGTAATCCACCCATCCATCCTCAATTTGGGATCTAGGTAAAAGGTTCTATAAGGTTTTGATACAAGCAAGAAAACCAAGGAAAATTCAAATGAGAAACATTAAGGATATAACACATTTTATGCATACACATTTATTTTTCCCTCCAAGAAATGATAAATCAAATGGGCCTATGATTAGACAAACTAGTCATGCCATCAATCCATACAAGAAAACCACCCTATGAATCCAAGGAAGAAGTGTTCTATTTTCATAACATTTCTTGGCATTAATTTTTTCTATGTCAAAGTCTTAAAAATTAAAAATCACTATGTTGTAACATATAAAATATAATACAAAATACATTTGGATTTGACTGCAAGAGAGGATTATGATGCCAGGGGTGGGGAAAATGGGTGAGATACATGTGTTTAACACAAGAACATCCTCTTTGGGATATTGTAAATTTGTTTATACATTTAAGATATTTCTAATATTTCATTCTTAAAATGTAAGGCTTCGTATAGAAGCCAAAAATCCACCTTTGGCTCTTATTTCCCATTGTCATTTTGCTTTCTCGTCACCTTGAATGATGTTTTTTGGAGTTTTTAAAACCATGCATTCTTATAATTTTTAAAACCATACATTCTTAGCTGCCATGTAGTGGAATTATGAGCATGGAAGAGAATTATTGAGTAAGTTCAACATTTTTAGAAGCTAACTCATTTAATATCATGACTAGATATCCATTACTCCTACTTTTTCTAAATTACTATAGATATCATTATGTATTTCATTGCTACCACATTACAGTCATATGTTTGATAGAGTTATATTACATCTTAGGGGGAGAAAGTCAATTTACTTGTCTTCTATGTTCAATGATTTTGAATATCTTCAAAGTAACATGAGAGGCATTGTGATATGACTCAAGACTAGGAAAGATCCACTAGAAAGAAAAGATTTCCTTGATAGGAGAAGAGGAAAGGAACTCAAGGCCTTATATGTTGTACACGAGACCTTTCTTTTGGAAGAAGTTACCAAATTACTTAGATATGGCCAATGACCTAACTGATGTAAATTAGGGACATTTCTCCTATTCCTCCTTAGGACCTACACCTAGATCTTAAAATCATCCTATTTGTAATCAACCCCCATTGAAAAGACTTCAAAATTTCCTGCAAAGAGAAGGAAGGAAAAAGGAACAAGATCCTCCATATACTTCTAAAATTTAGGCCAATGTGATTGTACCCTTTCCTCCTTACTATGAATATTACTATGAGCTAGGGGTTGATGGCCCAACTAATCCACCTTGGACATAAACATATTTTTCCATCCTAAATATAGTCTTATGGATGATAGTGACCCTGATAGTTTTCCCTTATCATTAATGGAAAACATATTTCTATGAACAACCAATTCCTAGTTCAAATGAAATGATCAATCCTTGCAGCTTAGCTGAGCCATAAATGACTCTTAGAGGTCTGGTGGTGGGACTTAGGCCAGTAATGTCCAAAACATGCTAATTAATCAAGTGGAATGAGAAGTATTGATAATAAGGACAACATTTATCATAAAACACATGCACCTCAAGCTCAAGCACAAATCACCCTATATTTAAGATCTTATGATTTGTTAAACAATGAGATCAATTTCTACATATGGTCCAATGATTTCTCCATTATTGGGCATGAATTGGATGATGATAATATAAATCTCTATATATTAAATGCTTAGAATATGCCTTATCACAATTACTACTCATCATGGAATCTTGTAAACCAAGGGACAACGTTATGAGGCAATTTTTGCCATTAATGGAAATACAATAAGTTTTATAATTGTAATTGTTATAAGGAAAAACAATTATTATTCATGGGGTCATGGTTTATTTGTAAACTGGAGCACACTCCATCTTGATTCCCTAGGTTCAAAACTTGGTGAGCCTTCTCCCTATACTAGTGTGATTTGTTATCACTCATATGAAACACTAAGTCACTTGTGATGTTGCACCTCTAGACATTTGTGATGCATGACTAGGAAAGGCCATAGATATTTGAAGCGATGGATCCTATCACACCAACCCACAATATTGGTTCCTTAAGGTCAATGGGATGATTGTCCATATCTTGGAGTCTTCTACGAATTAGAAGAGAGTTACTTTGGTGTTTGCAAGTCAATGCCAAAATCTTATCTCACATGCTTGTAATTTTGTTCTTCTCATGGTTCATCCAAAGAAGATAGTGTGTAGTCTAGTGAAAATTCAGTCTCTCATTATGAACATGACTCAATCTTCAACAAAGAAACAAATTTATGTGCTAATGAAAAAATTTCATGTCATCGTCTAGAATTCCAAAGGTGTTTTGGCACATGAATTCATCAAGCGTCAAAAAAATCTAGTTCTAGGGTCTCCACTTCTAAACAACTTGCTCTGTCGTAGATCGATTTGGGGGAATGACAAGATCAAATGCTAGATTTAGGAGCTCATCAACTAGGAAAATATTAGGCCTAGTGCATCTCCTTACAACAACCCCATCATCCTTGCACCTAAGAATGATTGTTTTTTTCACCATTTCATCAACTATAGTTCCCTCAACAAGATCACTATCAAGAATTAGTATTCGTTGTCATGTATTGATGACCTTGTGGAAACATTTCCATGGGAATATTTAATGTAAACCCAAATTGAGGGGTTTATTGAACCTTTGGGACTACCTAATTTATGGTTAACCACTTTATTGGTTATTGCAACTATTGCGATACCACACTTTGAGGTTTTAGGGCTAAACCTAAGACTATTTATTGGTGAGGCTCTAACCTCATTATACATGCACAACATGCACATTGCATACACACAATGCATTGTTCTCTTTCAGACCTTCTTATGAATATGTGCTTCATTGTTTAAGGGCGTTTA
>JASDQU011178702.1:3364-26309 GCA_032191745.1 Picea mariana
ATTGGAAATGATAGGTTTAATTTCTACAATTTCCTTTTCAATGAGTGTGAATTTAATTTCAATCAATGTGAGTTTAATTTCCACAATTGTAAATTTAATTTCTGCAAGTGTGAACTTAATTTCAGCAAGTGTGAATTTCAATTCCAACAAGAGCAAATTTTAATTTTAGCAAGAGTGAATTTCCTTTCCGAGTACAAGTGTCGATTTAGTTTCAAAGCAAGTGTGAACTCTATTTTCATGTGATTTACCCTTTGTTATTGCATGAATTGTAACTTGGGAAAATCCCATCCCAAACCACATAGGCGAGACAACTATGGGAGTGCCTACCGACTGTCACCTTAGATAGACACTCCCCTCACTTTAGTGATGATGTAATCACCACAAAGCGGGGATCTTGATGACCCTAGGGGGATTGATATGAAAAGTGAGATGATGATGAATAATAACCCCTATAGGTCAAGGTTGGAGATGAATACAGTATTGATAATGAGTCTTGTAATAAGGTGAATGGTTTCCAAGTGTTAGACACATGCAAAACAATGTTAACATTGCTTGAAACAAGAGAAAATATGATAAACCAATCCTCTAATCAAGGTGAATTGAGCAAGAATCCTTTATGTCCCAAATTGTAGTAGTATAGAAATATCTAGATCAACAATTAATGATGTTAATATCTTCAAATTTAACCATCCAAAATCTAATACAAGATATCATAAATAAAGATAGCAATGACTATTCAAACTTCCAATGATTAAAGAAATGATTTGTTGGTGATTAGGGGGTTTTTATGTGGTGTTATCAACAATTTTTTATAACRTCATAATGGATTTATAAAACAATTTCTACAACAACAACTTCTAGCCACCAAAATCATCAAGCRATCTAGCCAAWAACAAGTAGTTTAATGATGGAAGGTTCCAAGTTAATTTTAGTGGTAGAATAGTGAGCAGTAGATGAAGAAAATATTATTTTGCAGAAGTCCTAATGGTTTTAAAATTAATTTGTAACASAAAAGAGAATTACTAGGCCAATTAAGAYGCCCCTATGGCACAAGAAGGCTTATAGCRTGTAGAATCAAATCCAACTTAGACAATTGYGATATCTCAATATTTCACRTATACCAATGCAACAATATTATATCTCTAATTCAAGTTAATTAGTGYCTTATCAATTGGGTTAAWGGAGTTTATTTTCTAAGAGATAGGRTTTGTTACTTCTCTAGGGGTGTAAGCCCTTTTACTCCCTAGAGAAAACAAAACCTAGCAAGGTAAATCTACAAGGGTGTAATCCCTTTTAATCCCTGTAGAAACCTTTTCAAAGTATCTTATTCAATGATGACATAGTAGATATTGATGGACGATGTATTTAATTATACTTCTCCAAGGTTTTATACAAATTTATCTTGAAACAAGAAGAAAATAACACAATTAGTGAAGAATTTCCTTACCAATTCCAAGAAAAGCATGAAGAACCCCTTGCTTATCAAGAATATTCCACTAATATACCAAGAATAAAGCATCCAAGATATAGCGCCTACCTTTTTTTCACAAAAATAAAAGAAACATCATCCACAATGCACCAAGAGAGACAAAGATAGAGAAAAATCCCCAAATAAGGAAAACATTTCAGCCAATGTTATGTAATTCTCCAGTGACAGTTATGTTCAAATGAAATAAAACTGAAAATTATTCATACAAGGTCACTAAAAACCAATTTGTCCACTTTTCCAAAAGTCAACATAAAATTGGAGAGGTTGAACCTCCCTATTTTTCCTTTAAAAATTAAAATTAAAAACACATAAAATAATTTCCCCTTTTAGGGGTGACGTCATGCCCTAAAGGGTGACATTAGGCCTCCTAGGGAAACATTGAGCCTTTTGGTGAAGATAGTTGGGCCTCCGAAGGCCAAGTTCCCTACCACCAAGTGTTATAATTCATTCCTATAGTCTCTCTCTCCTTTAAACTGTGTCACATCACCATCAACCATGAGAACCCCATAAAAAACCCTATCTTCTGTGTGCAATTTAGGGCATAGAAGATGACGTTTTAGGCCTTCCAAGGACAATGTTGAGGTGCAAGGGGATAGAATGTATTCATCTCACGATGTCCAAGTGCCTCCAAAGGAAACACTCATCCTCCCAAGTGTCCAATGGGAGGGGTGCATCATCCAAACTATGAGTTTCATGCCCCTGTGAAGGTCCAAGTAACCTTGTGCCTTGATGAAAATAATTTCACCTAGAAAGGCCCTGCAAAGATAAAAAAATTCACCCTCCAAGGGTCCAAAAGGCACATCAAATCCCAAACATGTGCATCAAATCCCCCCTTTTAAAAATAAACAAATGATCAAAGACCTTATACAACTTTCCAAATTTAATTATGGGAGGTTGTCATGGTGACCTATTGTGTATATCATTCCCCAAGTCAAGGATTGTTTTCCAAGAGGACCCTCTCTAAGTCATGTAAGGAGTATGAGATGGATGGGGGTGTGACTTCTAGGCATGGGGTTTCTTGACATGCAAGGGCTCATATTGTCTCATTTATGGGTGTCTATGTAGAGGGTGCGCTTGTTCTTGAGTTACCAACTATTGAGGTGCTACTTTTTGAGACCCCTTCTTAGCCATCTTTTCAATCCCCCCTTCCATTTATTTGTATTTTTCTAGTTCCCTTTATAAGGTTCTCAAGCTTTGGGATTTTCAATTGGGATCGGGGAAAGAACTGAGTAAGTAGAGCACAAGTTGGACCATATTTTGATGGTCATTATTTGTTGTGTTCACTTTATTTTCAACGTAAATTTCTTATTCTTTTATAGCATCTACAATTTGGCTCCAAGCCTTTATCCTCTTCTGCCCATGAAATGAGGTACGATCCCTTCTTGGGTCAATATGACTGAAAACCCAAAAGATGAGGAGATGAAAGGGGAAGAAGTATGGAAAGTGATATGTATATGTAGGATTTGTACAATAACCCTTGAAGGAGACCACCTGTTAGCAACCATTTTCCTAGGGGTGACCACTTACTAGGGAAAAACGTCAAACACCAAGGTGAAATGGGGCGACAATCATAGTTTCCAAGAAAACATTTTCAAAATCAATAAAGTACTCTTTGCAACGTGTTCAATCCTTCATTTATTATAATGACACTTACCAAAAAACTAGAATTGTTATCTCATGGATCAAGACCTATTGTCCTCTATGAGCCTAGATGGTGTGGTGGACAGTGTTTCCATCAATAAAAGGGTGACGTGTGGTAATATAGGTTCCTCTTTCTTCTCGTATGCCTCTCGGTACTCCATGTCTACAACTTGAGGGCCTTGAGACATCATCTCCTTAGTTATCCCTAGCATGGGGGGGATAACATCTAGCTCCTACTTGGGGACATGTGCTCATCATAGAGTGCATGAGAACCTCAACATCTCCTGGTAAGACTTGTGCCTACACACACTGAAACAAATAAAATGTTGGATATAAAGGGTGGCATACTCACCCTTTGTTCATATAGTCAAAATTTCAACTAACTTTTAGAAAACAATTTTTTGCATTTTTTCAAAAAATTCTACACTAACATGTAATATGATTAAAGAAAATGACCATAACAAGTATGCAATAATGCAGGTAAAGAAAAATGAAAATGACACACAAATATATGTAAATGTAAATAAACTATCATGATCAAGAAAATGCAAATGCGAGGGAAATAAAATGACCTACTTACTTACTTGGGGCCCATGGCCCTGTAGAAGTCAAGTTCTGTATGGAACATAAATATTGAGGAGAGATCCATTTACTAGCAAATGCATCTTCCTCCCCTTCGTTGGTAGGAAAATAGAAATAATCAAACCTATATCTTTCCTCAATATTATATGGTCCCAACCATAAAATATCGAACTTCTGATGCATCCTAGGTTTCTCCCTTCTTTTGTCCCACACCAAATCCAAATAACCTTCCTTGAAATTCCTTTGTCTTGACTTGTGATCAAAAGTTTGATTTTTTTTTTAATCTTTTCCATTTGATCAAAATCCATTCTTTTGGTCTCATCTAGTTCTATGAGTTGATCAGTTCTTCTCTGCAATGTTTCTTTATTAGTGGAGAAATGCTAGTCTATTTGTAGGGCCGAAATATAAATATTTATGGGAAATCACACTTCCATCCCGTAAACTGATTCGAAGGGAGTTTTTCCAGTGGATGTTTTAACTATTGTGTGATCTTCCCAAAGATCATACTTTATTTTTCCATCCCAACTCTTCTTGTTTTCTCCAAAATATTTTTTCAAGATATTCATGATGTTCTTATTGTTGTACTCTGCCAAACTGTTCCCCTGAAGGTAGTAGTTTGAATAGTGTGATAGAACAATCACGTACTTGAAACAAAATTCATTCAAAGCTATTGAGATGTAATTCCTGGCATTATATGTGGTAATGTTAGCAGGAACGTCAAACCTGGTGATTATCCTTTCTCCGAGGAAATTAATCACCACCTCTTTTGTTGCATTTTTCATTGGGATAGCCTCCACCCATAGAGTGAAGTAATCTATAGTGCTCAGGACCAATCAATAAATGTTACTGGATTTTTCCTTAAATTGACCAATAAAGTCTAATACCCATTGTTGAAAAGGTGCTTCAACCACCACAATATTTAGAGGAAGGGAAGACAATCATTATTTTCCCAAAAAGTATTGACAATATAAGACATATTGTTGTGTGTCGAAGAATATAGTAGGTCAATAATACCCTTCCCTCAAAATCTTATGAGTGGTGGTACGAGCAACAAAATAACCTCCACAGTACCCTGAATGATTTTTTGAAATTAACATATTCGCCTCCTCTTTATTTACACATTTGAAAATCACTCCATCGATATTCCTCCATCCAAGACCTTCTTGTGTTAGTAAATAATTCATGGCTTTGAGTCTTAAATCCCTTCTTTTGTGATCAATTACATGATTAGGACACGCAAGATTCTTCAAATAATATATGACGTTTGAACACCATTCGTCATTCTCAATTTCACTTATGACAACATTGTCCTCTTCCTTTTCTGCCATCTCAATAGCTTCTTGATTTCCTTCAATCAACATTTTGGATAATCCTTTCCCTTTTATTATATTTTATGGTTTTTTTCTAGTTCATACTCTTGTATTTGTGACACCTACTTTCCTCTTGAACCAAGACAATCATGTTGTGATAAAACGTCCTTCACTGTTGTATAAGGGACAAAATATTTGACCTTGTTATACCACACATACATTCTAAAATTCTTGAGATACTTAAAAAGGGAATATTCTTTCTTCTCAATGATTCTATAAATCATTTCTGATTCCTTGAGCACCTTTCTCATGAAAGGAATCGATTTCTCGTCTCCTTCATAGTTTTTATACAAAAGGACCCCTGTAATGTTGTCATTTGAGGAAAAGGAGAAGATGATGAAGTATTTAGTAAACTTTGGTATCACCTAAACTGGTGCAACAATTATATCCCCTTTAATATGTTGAAAATCCCTTTTATCACTATCATCCCACTAAAAACAAACATCCTTTTTCAACAAATGATTCAATGGTTTGACAATTTTGGTGAAATTTGGGATGGATCTTATTATGAAATTAATTTTACCAAAAAATGATTGTAAAAACATATTATCCTTACGGAGAGGATTCTTCTCAATTTCTTTTATTCTAGAAGGATCTATCAAAATTCCATCATTGGAGATGATGTATCCCAATAAATTTTCTTTATCTACCCCAAAAATCGATTTCTTGGGGTTGAGAGAGATACCATACTCTCTACATCTCTCAAAGATCACTCACAGGTGTTGAATGCATTGAGTTCTCTTCTTGGAAATGACTGTTAGATCATCTTGGTAAATCTCTATGATTTTTCCAACTATATCCCTGAAAGCATAATCCATGGCACATTGAAATGTAGACCGAACATTGGTCAACCGGAAGGGAATATGTAAATACTTATAGGTACCTCATGGGGTATTGAAATAAGTATTAATTTGATCATATTCTCTTACCAATACTTGTTTATATATTGAAAATCCATCAAGCATGGACATCATTCCTGCCCCAGTTACTCTTTTCAATATGTGCTCCATGTTGAGTAAAGGGTAATTTTTACTTGAGCGAAGCTTGATTTAAGTTTCTAAAACTAACACACAATCTGATATCACCATTATTTTTTTGAACAATCACAGAGTTGGATACCCATGACAAATATCTGATGGGTTCAATTATCCCTTCTTCTACCATTTTTTGTAGTTCCTTCTGGACCTAAGGTGGGATTTTTGGGTTAATTTTCCTCATCTTTTACGTGAATGGTTTTTCACCCTCCTTGAGGGGAATAACATGTTGCATGGAATCCTCTTAGAAATATTTGAGATCTCCATATTCCCAAGAAAAAAAATCTTTCAATTATCTGATAAGAGCCAATAACCATTCTCTTTTGGAAGGTGTTATCCCCTTCCCGATCTTAATTATTCTTGGGGATGCATCAATACTGATATTTACTTCAATGATTTCATCATCTTCCTGGATCATTTCCCTTCCATTGTACATGTCATTTTGATCAAACATGCACTCAAAAGGATCTATCCCCTTTGGTAAAGAATCATCAGGAAGATTTCTAACTTTGATATTTGTTTCCTTGGCTAGAAAATTGATCTGATTATTTGAAAACTCACCATAATTTTGGAGGAAACATTGAATAAGTTTTTCATCATCAAAAACTTGACAATGTTCCAAATTGTGGGGATTGAAGGCCTAAAATTGACTTCCACCTTGTAAGGAGTGATCTCACTACAAGCTTGTAAGGTGGAGGCAGAGATGGCTAAAGCACCTGCTATGAAATTATGTTCTCTAGGGATACCTTCGATTGAAAATTTGTTGAAAGTTTTCATGGAATCCCAAACAACATCCCTGTATTGTTTTAGCCATGGTTTCTTGGTAGAAAAATATCTCTTAACTTGGGAGAGGATCAAATCTGAATCTCCTCTTATATGTAAGGACCTGAGATTTAATCCTAATATGAGAGATTCATATTCAAAAATATTATTAGTGAAATCAAACTCAAGCCTATATGAGAAAAAAGAAAATCCTTTGTCTGGTGAGATCATGACTATCCCAATTCCTGAACCTAAACTTGAATGTGCCCCTTTAAATTATAAGGCCCAACATTCGTCCCTTTTCTCTTGATCCTAAAATAGAGAATTTGATAAGATATGTGTGTAGTCAATTTCTTCACTAACCGCATGGATTTGATGTGACAAAAATTTATAGTTCCCATATTGTTCTATGATGGGGGCCTCATGATCTAAGACGAAGGGATCCCCATCAACATTTGGAATGATGACATACAATTTTTTTAGATGAACACTCCTTTGCATTTCATTTATTCATTCTTTTGATAGTAACAATTGCCATGTGTCTAGAACTTCAATGACTATGACACCCATTAGGAAAGACACATATGGATATTGTTCAAGGATTTCTTCCAAATTTTCAATAATACCATAGACTATAATGTTCCTTGAGTCCATATGACAAGTATTCTTGTAATTCTTTGTTATATTCAATCTAAGTTTCTTGATGAAATGTAGTGTCATGATATTTGCAGAAGCCCCAGAATTCAAACAACATTTGTGGAAAGATAAGTGATTTATCTTTAAAGTAATGAGAAAAGGTGGGTGACTTCATATTTTGCCTATAGGGATGATTATCAGGAGATCCTCCCTTTCTATAACATCTTTCTCTTGGTTGAAATTGATATCAATCTCCTGATTTGTTTTATGGAATTGGGGGAGAACCTTTTTGACATATATTAACATCTCCTCTTCGGCTCTATTTGCTGCAAGAATCTCCTCAATATTTATCTTCTCCTTTGTAATGGAGAGAAATTCCTTAGTTACATGTGGCACCTTTTTTTTTTTATGGATTCAAGCATATGATTAGCAACTTCGACAACAAATTTTCTCTTTTCCATTTGTAGATATGTCTTGGTAACATATAGAGCCTTGGTAGGAGGTGTAATTTGGGTAATGTGAATCATTTGATTATATTTCCCAATATCTTGAGGGTAATTGACATTATGAATATGGGAGGATATTATATTTTACTCTATCTCACATGCCATCTTCTGGGCTTCTACTAGGGTAGAGGGATGTTTTTCCCCTATCAGAGAAGCATAAGGATCATTCACAGTTCACATATAACATCAGAAAATCGAATCCTTAGATGGTTTCAAATCTCGAGGAATTTTTTTTATGGGGATATTAAACATGTCGTTGAAATCCCTCATGTCCTCCCTTGGTTTCCTTTGAAATGGTAGAGCTAGTCATAAAGGGTACACAATATTAATCTTTTGCAAATCTTTTGATGAAGAGATATTGGAAGGTGTCCCAAGTGGCAATTTCCCTTGGTGAGATATTATCATACCACTCCTTGCTTTTCCCTATGAAAGATAAAGAGAATATCTTCATCTATACATCATCATACTAATCATAGCATTCAAGAATGATTGAAAAAGTGTCCAAATAATGTTGTACCAGGTCAGGGTCATCACCAGAAAAGGTGGGAAAACATTATTTAAAACCTTTTGGGAAATTGTGGGGTGATCCATGGATATTTTTCATATTCAATGGCTTATATACATCTTCTTCCTAAGTTTCTTGGAATATATTTACAACAATAGGTATAGGTAAGGGAGAGATAGGCGAAGGTGCATGAACATAAGAGGTGGATGAAGGTGGAGAAGTAGGATGTTTAGGTGAAGGTATAGGACATTTAGGTATATGTGGATGAATAGGATAGTCCCCCATTTGGGTATGTCAAATAATGGAATCTCCAAATGAACTTTATAGCCAGGTGAGACAACTACAAGAGTACCTACCCACTATCACCTTAGATATAAACTCATCTTTCTTCAGCGATGATGTAATAGCTACAAGGGGGGAATACCGGTGACCCTAGGGGGATTGAGATGGAAAATGAGATGATGATGAATGTGAATGCCTACAGGTCAATTTTGGAGATGAATAAGGCTTGATAATGAGTCTTGTAAGAAGTTTAATGGTTTCCAAGTGTTAGATACCTACAAAACAATGTTAGCCCTGTGTGGAACAAGACAAAAGATGATAAACCAAGCCTTTAATCAAGGGGAATAAAGAAATAATACTTGATGTCCCAAATTGCACAAGTATAGAAATATATATATATATTATCAATGAATGATGTTAATAGCTACAAATTTAACCATCCAAAATCTAGTACAAGATATCAGAAATAAAGCTAACAATGACTAGTCAAACTTCCAATTATTAAATAAAGAATTTAGTGGTGATTAGGGGGATCTTATGTGATGTTATCAACAATTTTTTATAACATCCTAATGGATGTAGAAAAAAATTGTTAAAGAAACAACTTCTAGCCACCAAAATCAGCAAACAATCCACCCAAAAGATAGCCAATAACAAGTAATTTAATAATGTCAGCTTGCAAGTGAATTTTAGTGGTAGAATAGTGAGAATTAGATGAAAAAACAATGATTTTTCAGTAGCTATAATGGATTTGTAAAATAAAAGAGAATTACTAGTCCAATCAAGATGCCTCTAGGGAACAAGAAGGCTTATAGCATGCAGAATCAAATCCAACTAAGACAATTGCAATATCTCAATATTTCATGTATACCGATGAAACATTATTATATCTTCAATGAAATTTGATTAGTTCCTTATCAATTGGGGCAATGGAGTCTCTGGTGTAATAGATAGTTTTTTTTACTTCTCTAGGGGTGTAAGTTCTTTTAATCCCTAGAGCAAACAAAACCTAGAAAGGAAAATCTACAAGGGTGTAAGCCCTTTATTCTATGTAGAAACCTTTTCAAAGTAGCTTATTAAATGATAAAAAGGTATATCTTGATAGAGAGTGTATGCCCTTATATTCCTCCAAAGGTTTAGAAAATTTTATCTTGAAACAAGAAGAAAACAACACAATTAATGCAAAAATTCCCTCCTTATAGTAGCATAAAGAGATGTGACTTTATAGTAGCATCATTATCGAGTTTTCTTGATAACCCTTCCATAAACAAATTCTCCTTCTCTTTTTAATAAAGAATATCGAAAACAAAGATATGGATTTTGCTCACCCATTTTTGCTTCTCTGATGAAATATTTTTTTGAGTTAAAAAATAATTCAAGCTATTGTGGTCAGTTTTCACGAGAAATTTCGCTCCCAACAAGTATTGTTTCCACTTAACCAAGGAATGCATAATTTCCAACATTTCTTTGTCATATGTTGATTTTGTTTAATCCCTTGTTTTGAATTTTCGACTTTTGAATGTGATGGGATGATTATCTTGCATAAGTATGACACCTCACCCTGCTCCTGAAGCGTCACATTCAAGGACAAATAATTTGGAGAAATTTGGTGCTGACAAAACCAAAGTGGATTTCATTAAGAGCTTCAACCTTCTAAAACATGCTTCGACTTCATCGTTCCACTTAAATGCATATTTCTTCAATAATGGTGTTAATGGTGCCACAATTTGTACATAGTTTCGAACAAACCTATTGTAGTACCCGGTAAAACCCAAGAATCCTCATAATAATGTGAATGATTTGGGGCTAGGCTACACAGTAACTACTGCAATTTTCTTCGTATCAACCTTGATTCCTTCATCTGATACAACATGTCCCAAAAATACTATCTCTTTTTGTCCAAAACTACATTTGGATTTTTTCGCATAGAACTTATTCTCTTGAAGGATTTTTAATATTGTCTCATTGTGCTTGAGATGTGAGTTCCATTTTTTTCTATAAACAAGGAAATCATCAAAGAAGACAAGTACAAAATTTCATAAGTATGCACAAAATAAATCTTTAATTACTGCTTGGAAGGTAGAAAGAGCATTGGATAGGCCGAAAGATATGACTTGGTATTAGTACAACCCTTCATGGGTACAAAAAGAAGTTTTGGGAACGTATTCCTCTCAAATTCTTATTTGTTAATAACCTGAATTCAGTTCTAGTTTGGAAAAATATTTGGCGTCATGGAGCTCAACTAATAAATCATCGACAATTGGAATTAGAAATTTATCCTTTATCGTAATTTTTTTAGTGATTGATAATCAATATAGAGTCTATATGATTCATCCTTTTTCCTAAAAGGTATGACCGGAGCTAGGAAAGGACTCTTGCTTCAAGTAATAACACCATAGTCCAATTATTATTGAACCAGTCGCTCAATTTATGTCTTATGTTGGTATGATTTTCTATAGGATTTTTTTTCTAATTGGTGCAAAACCATAGATTAATTCTATGATGTGATCTCTAGAACGAGAGGGAGGAATCCCATGAGGAAGTTCTTGAAAAATGATGTTATACTTTCCAAGAATGTTTTTCCAATTTCCGGGGATCATCAGTTTTGTCCTGTTTAGTAGTACCCTCTATTCCATAGAAGTGTAAGAAATAATCCTGGGCTCCCTTTTTAATCATTTTTTCCATTTTATTGGATGAGACTATTTGTGAGGGAGGATAGTCAATTCCACATAATTTGTACTTTTCCCCATTTGGATAAAACCTTGTGAATTTCTCTTGTAAGTTTAATCCAATGGTACCAAGTGTGGCTAGCCATTGGGCCCCCAAGACAATATATACCCCTTCTATTGGCATAACATACATGGGGAATTTTAATTTGTAGTTACTCATGGATATTTCTAGCTTGTGGCATTTCCCATCACATGACATAGTCCTATTTCTTGGGATGGAGACTTGAAATTCAGAGGTAGGATGAATAAATATGTTTAATATCCTTGCTATGTTTGT
This sequence comes from Picea mariana, assembly GCA_032191745.1. Lineage (NCBI taxonomy): Eukaryota > Viridiplantae > Streptophyta > Pinopsida > Pinales > Pinaceae > Picea > Picea mariana. Next base: position 15,178 of record JASDQU011178702.1, read on the forward strand.
ATCTATAAAGTTATGTGAACTACCACTATCAACTAGCACTATTATTTTAGTTTTCTTAACATATCCATAAACTTTTAGAGTTTGGGGATGAGAAATACCCATCATTGCAGCAACAAAGAGTGTCATATTTTCATTTTGATACCCTAACTCATGGATATTTCATGAGTCTTCATTATTTGTTTCTTCATCGGATGAAGATATGTCCCTTGCTTCTTCATCCTGTTCATTGTCATTCTTTTCTATTTCGCAATGAAATTTTTTTTTATCTTTCCACTTATGCCCTAGTTTCCAATTAGGTGCACTACATCTAAAACATTGGTCTTTAACCTTATCTTGTCTTGTGTCTGGTGGTTGTGTCCTTTTGTTAGGGGGAATGTATTTGGAGCTAGAGCCTTCGAATGAGCACCATGTTTTCTTTTGATATACTTTAAGTTTATTTTTAGGGATTTTAGATTTTTGGCAAGCTTGCTCGATATATTTAACGTCAAGTAGTTAGAGCTCATTTAGGATATTTTCCTTAAATCCTGATAAGTCTATTTGTAGTGGAAACTATTCTAATATATCAGGTACATGAGTGGCTAACACATGTAAATCCTAAAAACATTATTCCACTATATCGGATTGTTGTAATCGTGTGAGTTTAGAACAATTGGGCCTCCAAAGACCATGTTCCTTTCCACCATGTGCTATATTTCATTCCAAGTGTCTCTCTCTCCATAAAACCATATCTCATCACCATCAGACATGAGAACCACATAAAAAACGCTAGCTTCCATGTGATGTCTAGGGCATAAAAGATGACATTTGAGGACTTCCAAGGCCAACATTGAGGTGAAAGGGTCTAGCATGTAATCATCGCATGGTGTCCAAGATACTCGAAAGGAAACCAAGTGTCCAATGGAAGGATCACATCATCCAAACTATGGGCTTCATGCCCCTGTGAAGGTCCAAGTTGTTGGAATACTAAGAGGGGGGGTGAATCGGTATGAGCACTTTTTACCACTTTCAATCACAATATAGATAGAATTCAAATTTATCATCAATATTCAATATTTTATCACTTATGAATTTAATATATCATTGCATCATAAACAATATCATTCATCAGTGCATAATAAACAACCACATATACATAATACAACAAATTTTACGTGGAAACCCAAATGGGAGGAAACCACAAAATGTTTTCTTATATATATCAAGAATAAATTCATAAGAAGCACCAACTTCCCAATTCTGAAGCACCAACTGGAAATAGGCACCAACCCCTTGATTTATAGGAACCAACCTGAAGGAAGCTCCAACACCCTGAGTTATCCGACACCAATCAAAAGGAGAATACAACCTCTTGATTTACAGGAACCATCCTAAAGGAATCTCCAACTCCCTGAGTTCTATAGAACCAATTGGAAGGATAATACAACCCCCTGATTTATAGGATCCAACCTGAAGGAATCTATGACTCCCTAATTATCCAGCACCAACCAGAAGGAGGCTACAACCCCATTTCCTTGCCTTGTCTTTCCACCCTGAAAATATAATTGTATACTCAAATTGTCACTACCACTGATCAACCTGTAACTGAAACTGTCATTAACACATAAACCAAAATTTCACTGTCACATCAACCTATAACTGATGATCAACCAATCATCCAACCTATCATTGTCACTGTCACTATCATTGTTACTATCATTGTCACTATATTTGTCACTGATATACCATCATCACCATGACATGTACATTGACCATGTGCCAAAACCTATACCATACCATATGCATCAACCTATATTAAACAGGAATCAATTATGCATCAAACATGTACCATACCATGTACCAGAACATGTACTAAGATCACCAAGAAGTGCCTCTATAAATTTACCATATCATCATTAACTCATGAACCATAACATCACCAAGATGTCTCTCAATACCATCCATTATGTACCATAAGATATTCCAAGTGTAGGTACCATAACATCAATGAACAACCATATACCTCAATCGTAAACCAACACCATGTACCATGTACCAAGCATCAACTATGTACCAAATGATGTGCCTCAACCAAGCACCAAAGAATGTGTCTCATACATATGTAACCATATATACAATAGGATATCATCAATGAAGTGCCTCAAGCATGTGGTATCATCACCATGACATATTCCAAACTAGATACCAAGATATCTAAGATAGGTCTCTAATCGTTGTACCATAACATCACCAAGGTGTACCTCAAGCATATTCCCAAATCTCCAAAATGTGTTGATGTCTCAAAAACATGCCTCAAGGTTGTACCATAACAACCAATATCATATACCAAGGTTATGCCTCAAATATATGCCAATATCACAAATATGCACCTCTAACAATGAGCCATAACAACCATACACAATGTACCATGGATATGTCTCAAGCATGTATCAATATCACCAAGACATGAACCTCAACCATGTACCAAAACGACCTCTAAGACATGCCTTAAGCATGTACCATAACTACCATGATACAAGCCTAAAAAATAAGACATAAAATACATACCTTTACTCATAAATAAGACCTGGTGCATATTATCTTAGACCAATAGATCAACCTGGCGCATATCATATTTATCAAACCAAAGATAACATCTTCTTCATGGATTTTTCTTAGATCCGTGACTTTCCCACTATCAACCCACAGATGTTAATGCTTTTCTCCACTGTGACCCATGGATGTTCACACCTTTCTCCACTACGACCCATGGATAACCTTAGAAAGATAATAGCACAATTTTTTTTCATTTTCTTCCCTTCACTACCTCATACTTCATTTCCTCGAATATGCTATGGAAACTATTTACCAAACAATCACTTGAAGGATAGATAAAGATTGAACTTGTGTGTGTAAAAATGAGAGACTTCTTGAAGTGTATTTATAATTGTCCATGCAAAATCTTTCCTTAACTTTAGGGACGACTTGTACTTTCTTGTTATAACCATTTTACCCTTTAATTAATGACTTGTAACTTCTTGTTGCAACCATTTAGGGGCTTCTTGAACATTCTTTGGGGCTTTCAATTTCATGAGGGCATAACTCCTCAATCATGAGGAACCACATGGCATACCACCTACCATTGGAAATGGCATGACGAGAACTATCCATCTATGATTATTTTTTATACATTTGAATTGTTCTTCAACCTAATTTTCCTCAGTCAAAGTTGGGCCTCGTGACCACACCTCTGTGTTTCTTGTAGACTTCTTCAAAGAATATTCCCATGAGGGCCATGCTTAAAGCTATTCCATGAGGGGAACACTTTGGATACTATTCAATTATACCCATCACATATGTTGACATAAATGAAAACCACTTCTATTAACATCAATGAAAACTAACTGTCCAATAACATCAATGACAACCAACTATCCAACAAATCCCCCCTTTTGCATTGATGGAAACAGTCATACTCCAACACTCATGCTCCACTTGTGACCAATGCTCTTGATATTCCTCTCCTTGTGTTTCTCTCCTAATATTTCTCTCCCCATTTGACATCAATGGAAAAGGGTATCTCCCCTTCTAGATGCTCCCTCAAACTTCATGCTTCTGATCTTTCTCTTTCCCCCCCTTGGAAATCATAGGAAAAAGGGTAACTCCCCCTATCAGTATGTATCTCCCTATATTCATGCTTATGATATTTATTTCCTAATCTCTCTCTCTAACAATTTCTCTCCCCTTGAATTCTTTGCAATATTCTGTGTATATCAATGTGGGGCTTCCTATAGTTTCTTTCTTTCCTCTCTTTCAATGCTTCTTGTCCATTGGTGCTTCCTCTTGTAATTCACTGACATATATAAAAATCATTCAAAAATTACTTGACTTCAAATATTCATGGCTTGTCTATTTCACATCAATGGCCATACTTTTCAACAATTTTCCTTTGACGGTATGGCTTCTGCTGACGATTTATATTTTTTTGTTTTGATGTGCCTTTCAATGCTTGCTTTCTTATGACTAATTGATTCCACTTGTCAATATGCTTTCATTTGTTGTCATATATTTTTCTAGACCTAATAATGATATCATAAATCCATCTCTGTCCATATGTCATAAATTTTCCATGAATTTTCAACTCAATTTCACATCATGCTAACCCATGTGTCTCTTTATTCTTCTGCAACTGATCACTACATACTACTTTTCAAGTTGTATATTCAATCTACAAATCAAAGTCTACAGGTATGAAAAAATATGTATTGAATATATCTATGCCTGAGTACATATGTGGAATCCTCTATATAATCATGAACCTCTTCCTGAGAAGTGTGCCAATGATATACTTCATAACTTTCAGTTGATTACTGAATGGGAATGTGTTCCTTTCCAAAATATGCAAACACTTCAAACTACTTGAAAGATAGTTCTTTGATCTATAGAGATGTTGCTTAAACTCCCCCTCTTCAATATTCATATTTACTGGGAGTATCCAAGTCGAATGGTTCAGAAAGGTGGAGGAAGCCACCCTAATTTAGAGTAATCTTCCTCTTCATAATCTTCCTGAATTTCAACATCTTCCTCTTTATCATCTTCCTGAATTATGACATCCTTTTCATCTTCTTCTTGTATTATGACATCTTCCTCTTTTCCTATAGATTCATTATGATTTTGTGTGTCTGCAAATATTGTGAGTACGATATTTGGGACCTGGTTTTCATTCACATGTTCTTATTGCTTTTCATTTATTCTCCAAACCTTCTTGTATCTGACATCTTCCTTTTTTCCTGTAGATTTCTCTTGATCTTGTATTGCTTCAAATCCTAAGAGTATGACTTATGGGCGTTCTTATTTCATCTATTCTTCTTTTACATGTTCTTGTTTTCTTTTATAAACCTTATTATATCTAATATCAATGTTCTCTTTCATGGAAGTATCCAACATGCTTGTACAGTCACGGGCTATGTGTCCATAGTTATGGCATTTGTAGCATTCAATATTCTATGGAGTCACATACACATTTCTTTCTTGACCATTTCTTCCATAATCTCTACAATCTACAACTTTATGTCCAAAGTTATTACAAATAAAACAATGACCATCAAATAAATTTTGATACATGGGAGTGAATGATCTTCTTTGTGTTGTAGTCCTTCTCAATTCATGCCTTGGCTGATCACAGTCTTCTCTTATGTTGTTTCCTTCACAATGATTGAAAATTCTTTGATACCTGAAAGTGGAAGGTATTCTTTGATATCTGTTTCTTTTGTAATCTTATTCTTCAGTTTTTTTCATTTATGAAATATTCTTCTTTTAGGGCTCACATTCTTCCTTCTTGTTAGGACCCTTGATGTCTTCTACATAACTCTTAACCTTCTCATCATTATTCCTTTCTAGTAACCTATAACACTTCCCTTCAACTTTCTTTATTGATGGTGTGGAGATTTATCTCTCTTAAGTGTTCTTGTTGAGCTTGAAAAATTTAACTCTTAATGTGAGAACTTCTTCTTCGAGATTCTCACAATCTTGTTCTTTCTTCATCATCTGGATCTTCATGAATTCTTCCTTTCTCTTTGCTTATTCAAGTTTGGTATTCAAGGAGAAAATTTCTTATTCAAGTATTCTTTATTGTTTACTCAATTATGTTTCAAGATTATTTAAGTCCTCAAATATTTCCTTGAGATGGATAGTCAAAACATTTTCTCTCTTCTATGCTTCCTTTATTTTTTCTACTATTTCAACTTCCAAAAACTAATTTTCTTCCAACTGAATTTTTCATGCCTCTTCAATTCTTTTCGCTTCTTCTAATTGGACTTTTAGGTTTGTAATCATCTGATGGAATTATTCAGAGATGATATTTTGAGACACCTTCTTTATCTAGATCAATTATTTTGTGAGTGACTTGTTCTTCCTTCTTTATTTCGTCAGGTCGTCTAAAGCGCCAATTAATTATGCTTCAAGATTTACTATGCCTTCTTCACAATCTTCTTCTTTTGAGTCTGTCTGAAACGCATAACATATTTCATCTCGTTCTGCTTCACCATATTCTTTATTATGATTAGTATTCTATGGCTCTACGATAGACTAGGATTACTTTAAGTATATACTATGTAGCTTATCCCAAAGTTCTTTGGTTGATGAACATTGTCCCACTTTTCCTTTTATTGAATCAGGTCATCCTTTCAATATGAAATCCATTGCTATTTTGTTGTTTCTCGTCAATTCCTTCTTGGATACAGTCTTTGTTTTCTTTGAACCCACGTATCCTATAAAAACTGACTACCAAACAGCATACCCTTGTGCTCCTAGAAATACTTTCATCTTGTTTCTCCACATCTCATATCTCTGACCATTATGACCATCAAATTGTGGTAATTTAATCTCATCATACTCCATGATATTCCTCCCAGTGCTTAAAATATTTTCTTGAAGGATCAAATGTGATTCCATTTGTTGGAATATTGAGAGGGGGGTGAATAAGCATGTGTAGTTTTTACCACTTGAAATCATAATATATATAAACTTCAACTTTATCAGAAATATTCAATAGTTTATCACTTATGCATTTAGTATATCATTGCATCATAGAAAATATCATTCATCAGTGCATGATAAAAAACCACAAATACATAGTACACTAGAGTTTACGTGGAAACTCAAATGGGAGAAAACCACAAAACGATTCTTATATATATCAAGAATACATTCATAGGAAGCACCAAATTCCAAATTCTCCAGCACCAACTGGAAGGAGGCAACAACCCCATGATTTACAAGAACCAACCTGAAGGAATATAAAACCCCCTGAGTTCTCCGGAAACAAGCAAAAGGAGGCTATGAACCCCTAATTTATAGGTACCAACTTGAAGGAATACACAACTCTCTAAGTTCTCTGGCATCAACTAGAAGGAGGCTACAACCCCATCATTTAGAGGTTCCAACCTGAAGGAAGATACAACTTCCTAAATTCTTCAGCACTAATCAAAAGGAGGCTACAACCCCCTTTCCTTGCCCAGTCCCGTTGCCCTAAAATATAAGTGTAGACTCAAACTATCACTACTACTGATCAACCTATAACTGAAACTATCATTGATACATCAACCAACATGTCACTTTCACATCAACTTGTAATTGATGATCAACCAATAATCCAACCTATCGCTGTCACTATCATTGTCTCTGTTACTGTCACTGTCATTATTTTTGTCACTGGTATACCATCATGATCATAACATGTACATCAACCATGTACCAGAACCTATACCATGTCATATGAATCAACCATGTACATCAACCCATATCAACCATGCATCAATTATGCATCAAACATATACCATACCATGTACTAAAATGTAATACCCCAAGGTCGAGCCCCTGCTGAATTGTAATGATGTTTAATGATATTTATAGGCTGGTGAGCCAAGTGTTTATAAGATGGGAGGATTATGTGTTTATTAGGCCGGAGAGCCTAGATTCTAAGGCTAGTAAGCCTATTTTTGTATATGTAATTATGCAGATCATTAATAAAAATACATCGATGTGTGTAAACCAACCGCGAAGAAAGATTTATGGGGGACTAAGCTCCACTAGGGAGGGAAAGGGAAGGGGAACGAGAGGATAGGAAAAAGGGGCTAAGCTTGAGGGCTTAACCCAAGGGAATATTATAATGTATTTCCCAAAATTCTAAGGCTTGGGAAATAAACCTTGTTATCCTAAGTTCCTTTGGGGAGAGGAATGAACTCCAAGTGGAGAGGAACGAGCTTTTGAAGAGCCATGTGTCATCGAGGATGCATGTGGTTTTATGGGGAAAAATCCATCATTGTATGGGTTCACTGACCATTCTGGGCATCTTTCCTCACGTGTTCACCTATCATTCTGCCCATCTTTACTCACGCATTCACTGACCATTCTTTCCATCTTTCTTGATGTGTACACTCACCATCTTTTCCTATTCACTCACACACACTGAGCAAGACATAGTTAGCAATTTGTTTCCAATGTCGAAAGCTATGTCATCGTGAACCTCTGTCATTTGTGTGTCCTGGCAGTTTTACTAAGCCTGTACCCTACCTTACTTGATTTGGTTGTTGTTCTTAACTATTTGATTGAGGAGATGGACAGAAGAAGCAGGTTGTCAGGCATGTGATTTTGAAGCGGCGGGTTGTCAAGTCCGTGGATTGAAGAAGTAGGTTGTCAGGCCTATGAGAAACTCTCTCTAGGTGAGAGAGAATGTTGGGGAAGTGATTTATCCTAGAGAGGGAGTCAAGTAACAACTACATATCTCTAAGAATTCTTGATCTGACATGTTGCTGAAGCCCTGGAAGGGAAGTGGAGCAATTGATGGACTATGGAACAATGAAGGTGTATATTCCTTAGGTGGTACATGCATGTGGGGAATGATATTCTCTAAGCAATGGGCGTAAATAGATTCCTTGGCAGGAATCCTTCCTGTTGGATTGTCTAGATTTTCGTAGTCTCAGACTAGCCTAGGATTTCCTTTACCTTTGGTGGAGTTTAGTCCTAGTTCGGGGGTGACCCATTGTTGATAGCTTGGGGCAGCATGGTCTAAGGATGGGAGGTTCATGGAAGTTCTGCATGCATTTGGTGTACTTCAATTAAAATATAAGTATAATTTATGTGTTAATATCAAATGATGTGTTTAATGCATGTCTGCTATTTATGAGAATTGCATGTGTTTGTTACATGTATGATTTACTGTTAATTCCACATGAATCTATGTATGAGAAGAATGTTTACATATGTTAAAATTTCATTATATGTGTGTGTGTGTGTGTGTGTGTGTGTATCAGAGTTTGAAAACATAGTAGAGGGTGTTTTTGGTAACATTCTCAGCCTTGGGATGGCTGGGTATGTTACAATATAGTATCGGAGCATGATATATTTTTAAGTGGAATGACCTATCCTAGAAGGATGGGTATGTTACACATTGATATCACAACCCATGGTTTCAACACTGAACCTGGATGAGCCACAAATGTGGAATTTTAAGTAAAAATTCCACAAGAATTTGATGTACAGAGTGCTAGAACGACGCTTAGAGAGCTCTTGGGTGGTATTTGAAAGCTCAGGAGGTATAGAAGTTTGATAAACCATGAAAACTATGGTACTGAGCCACAAATTTTAAAATTGGGTCGTAGGATCCATTCTAAAGAAGACAGGTACCTCACAACCGTCGGATCCAAAGTTTCGATAGTTTGGGGGTTGTGCGATGTTTCAGTAGGGAAATCCTACGAAGTCCTAGAGTGATTCTCAACTGTGGATCATTCGAGAGGAGGGGAACTGTTTGATTTCACAAGTGGTTCAATGGTTCAGTGCTTGGGGAAATCCTTTGGAGATTCCGCAGTGAAGAAATATTCAAAGTCCCGAAGCATTAGAGATGACGTGGACCTATTCAACATTTGGTAGTTCAATAGTTTTGAAAAGTGTCGATGTGAATAAGTCGACAAAGTACTGAAGTGTGGAGATGACGTGGATCTGTTCTACAGTTGGTAGTTCGACAATTTTTCAAAAGTGTTGATGACAAGAAATAGCCGAAGTCCCATTTGGTCAAAGTGACGTGACATGATGATGTCATCGGGGGCGACGTGGAAGTGTTCGACAGTTCATTAGTTGGGTAGTTCGATAGTTTTGAAAAAGTGTCGATGAGAAGAAATCACCAATGTTAAGTACCAAATATAAATACAACATAGAAGAACCTTAGAATAAGTACTCAACGCCTTGAAAAAGAGAGAAATTCAGATAATAAGCCTCTTCGAGGGGGAAACCTCCTTATGCCCACATAAATGTACAATTACAAGANAAATTGATATCACAACCCATGGTTTCAACACTGAACCTGAATGGGCCGCAAATGTGGAATTTTAAGTAAAAATTCCACAAGAATTTGATGTATAGAGTGCCAGAACGACGCTGAGAGAGCTCTTGGGTGGCATTGGAAAGATCAGGAGGTATAGAAGTTTGATAAACCATGAAAACTGTGGTACTGAGCCACAAATTTTAAAATTGGGTCGTAGGATCCATTCTAAACAAGACAGGTACCTCACAACCGTCGGATCCAAAGTTTCGATAGTTTGGGGGTTGTGCGATGTTTCAGTAGGGAAATCCTCTGAAGTTCTAGAGTGATTCTCAACCGTAGATCATTCGAGAGGAGGGGAACTGTTCGATTTCCCAAGTGGTTCAATGGTTCAGTGCTTGGATAAATCCTTTGGAGATTCCGCAGTGAAGAAATCTTCAAAGTCCCAAAGCATCAGAGATGACGTGGACCTATTCAACATTCGGTAGTTCAATAGTTTTGAAAAGTGTCGATGTGAATAAGTCGACAAAGTACTGAAGCGTGGAGATGACGTGGATCTGTTCTACAGTTGGCAGTTCGACAATTTTTCAAAAGTGTCGATGATAAGAAATAGCCGAAGTCCCATTTGGTCAAAGTGACGTGACATGATGATGTCATCGGGGGCGACGTGGAAGTGTTCGACAGTTCAGTAGTTGGGTAGTTTGATAGTTTTGAAAAAGTGTCGATGAGAAGAAATCGCCAATGTTAAGTACCAAATATAAATACAACATAGAAGAACCTTAGAATAAGTATTCAACGCCTTGAAAAAGAGAGAAATTCAGATAATAAGCCTCTTCGAGGGGGAAACCTCCTTATGCCCACATAAATGTACAATTACAAGATGATTCCAAATGAAAATGTATCCTTGGTATATATAGGAGACTATGATGTATAATTACAACTAATGGACTAAAGCCGACATAAATAAAATAACATTACTAATGTAATATGCCCCAATTAAGGGGTAATGAGCCATTATTTAGGGCTTAACATGCCCCTCCCCTTGAGACAAGTGTTGTCTGCAATGCTTGAGTAACTCTGAATGCTTTTGTATAAAAGACTCAGCTTCCCAAGTGGAATCTTCAGCCAGTAGTTTCCTCCATTTAATGAGATACTCTGACATGGATCTATTCCTCAGTTGGCAAATTCTTGTGTCAGTGATGGCTTCAGGCTCCAATATGTTTTTTCTTTCCTTGTCAAGTTCTGGCAATATAGTTTGAACTGGGATCTTGTCACCTATAACCTTCTTTAAGCATGAAACATGGAAAACTGGGTGTACTCGTGAAGATGCAAGCAACTC
>JASDQU011178703.1:0-11639 GCA_032191745.1 Picea mariana
AGTATTTAAGACTATCATGATCTATTTTGACCTTGAAGTGCCTACCTATTAGGTAAGGGCGTCATTTATTCAATGCATGTAGTATTACCATCATTTCCTTCCCACAAATGGGTTTATGTAAGTCCTTTCCCTTGATTGGACAACATTCAAAAGTAAGGGGCCTTCCTTCTTGCATTAGAACAACACCAATGTCATTTCTTAAGGCATCACATTCAATAATAAAGGTTTTTGTGAAGTCTGGTGTGGTCAAGAGAGGAGCTTTGCACATCACCTCTTTAAGTTGTTCAAAATCTTGAGTTTCCTCTGGAGTCCATGAAATTGCATCCTTCTTGGTTAATGTTGTTAAAGGTGTTTTTATTCTTCCATAGTTCCGAATAAACTTTCTGTAGTAACCTGTAAAACCCAAAAATCCTCTACGATTCTTCAATGTTTTGGGAATTGATCAATCCATCATGGCCTTAATCTTGTTAGGGTCTACCTTGCCACCTTCATGAGATACAATATGGCCCAAATACTCTACCTCCTTCACCCCAAATAAACATTTGGATGGTTTGGCATATAGTTGTTGCTCCTTGAGTAGTTGTAGCACTTTGTCAGCATGTCGAACATGATCCTCCCAATACTTGCTATAGATTAGTATATCATCAAAAAATACTAACAAAAATTTTCAAAGGAAGGGATTGAAAATGGAATTCATCAACCCTTGGAATGTGGAAGGTGCATTCGTAAGGACAAAAGGCATGGCCAAAAATTCATAATGGCCTTCATGAGTTTGAAAAGTTGTTTTTGGGATATCTGCTTCCTTCATTATAATCCAATGATACACAGAACAGAGATCCAACTTTGTGAAGTAGATTGCTCCATGTAGTTCATCTAACAATTCATCAATGACAGGAATGGGAAACTTATCTTTAATAGTAATCTTGTTTATCTCTCTATAATTTAGACACATACACCATGAGCCCTCTTTCTTGAGTACCATTACCGTCGATGCAAAGTAAGAAAATTTCTTAGGTCTGATAATTCCAGCCTCTAACATTTATTCAACCATATGCTCAATTTCACTCTTTTGGGCACAAGGATATTTGTAAGGCCTGATGTTAGGAGGAACACTCCCAAGAATTAAGTGAATATCACGATCATGATTGTGCATGGGTGGAAGACCTCTGGGAATATCTTCAAATAATTTGGAATTCTTATCAATGATCCCTTGGAGATTTRTGGGAATAAATGGATTATATGTTTGAACATATAGTGAGCATAGTTGTACAATTACACCCTGATKCCCCTTTTTCAATCATTTTTKCATGCCATTARATATTATCACCTTATTGGGTTTCCCTGTGATACCCCTTAACTCAATTTCCTTTCCTTCCAAGGAAAATTTCATGAAATTTTCTTGAAAAYTAAAAGCCATTGTTCCCAATGATTATAACCATTGTACTCCAAGTATGACATCARCACCACCCATGGGTATATCAATCATTGGAATATTCATTACATGTTMCCCCATAGTAATATTGATCTTATGGCATTTTCCTGGTCAATTGATAGTTCCTCCATCTACAATCATTACTTGAAACTYTGGTGTTGGATATATAAAGCAATTGAGATCTTTGGCTAATTTATAGTGAATCAAATTATGAGTACTACCATAATCAATTAGGACTATTACCTTTTTCTTTCGAATATATTCTTCTATTTTGAGGGTTTGGGGAGTGCTAATTCTAGCCAATCATTTACATTATATGGTGGGAGTCAACTCTTTAGAAGAAATATCTTCTATGTTTTCATCTTGCGATGGTTCTTGTTCTTATTCCTCTTCACAATCTATGTAGAATAATTTCTTCTCTCCACACTTATGTCCCTTATTGTATTTGCTGTCACAATTAAAGGATAAACCTTTTGCTTTTATTTCCTCAAATTGTTGAGTGTAACACCCTAGGTTGTAAACCCCCATTTTAAATTATGTATTGTTACAATGATGAGAGGCCTGAGTGCCCAAACAATTATTTAAAGGGCCAGTATGCCCAAGAAATGTAATGCTTTGATCATTATTAATAATAAACACATCATTGGTTGCTAGATAGACAAGGACTAGAGTTATAGGGGGATATGATTCCACAAGAGATGGGGCTTGAGAGGCTAAATGTTTATTCCTATGTTAAGTACCTTTTTTCCTAAAGGGGGAAATCGATTATGTGAGATTCTTGGGAAGGCCGGGAGGGTCTTGATTTCCCCATGAACATACTTAAACCCACCCTTGGTCCGATTGTGGGTTTGGTCATTTGCTTGTCTTCTCCGTTACCTTTGTGTTACCTCATTCTTACCCTCACGCACTCCCATGCACTTACCTACATCCTCCATCCATCCTCACCTGTGTATTGGTCTCAGAAAGGGGGACCGAACTGCAAAAGAATTAACCATGAGATAGTTGTTTGTAGTGGCCGCTAGTGTGATCTAGTCGTGCCTTGAGGCCTACATGTCTGAGATGTAGTGGCCTGTGTCTAGCATGTCTCACAGCTGTGAGTCCTGAGATTTCTAGCATTGATATTTTTGACCAGTTGTGTTGGAGGCCCGAATAAGGAGAAGGACTGCCAAAGGGACTACGTGGCAGAGAAAGGTGGAGGTTCATTCTCTCAGGTGGTGCAAGCTGGGTAGAAGAGAGCTGGGTACTTGGATTGTTGTGAGTGTTGGGAAGCCTGTGAGAGCTTGAGAGATGACTGGTTTGGGAAGACAAGTTCACTCTGGAACCATCCTTTTGGATTCATATCCCTGGCTCGGGGGTGATGCCATTATTGAGATTTGGAGCAGTAGTGTCTACGGTTGGGTGGAACGTCCTTGGTCTGCAGCCAATTGGTGTCATCTTTCATAAATATAAGTGCTCTCCATTGTGATATTATTATGTGTGTATGAATTTTTTTCCACTGTATATTTAATTATTGTTAATTGAATCTTTAGAACATGTATGTTTTCTGGATATTACTATGCATGTCGTTAATTCTCTTATATTATTCATATTTAATAAAAAAATAAGGTATCGGTATGAGAAAGAAGTCCAAGGGTGGGCTTGCAGGTAGCATACCCTGACCTATGGTTGGCAGGGTATGTTACAAATTGGTATCAAAGCCTCAAGTTGAAACACTGGGCTGGTATGGGTCGGGTCTGTTGGTCAGAGTCTCATGGTTGAGATCAAACTCTGACCATGAACTTGCAAAGGTCAGGAGGAATGGCATTGCAGAAGCTACGCAGGAGAAGGAAAGTCATAGATCCTCTATAAGGGTTCGAAGGATCATGACCATTCCTTTTGAATTCGGGAGCGATCACCATTGTAGGATCAGGAGAGATGTGGAATCATTGGATTGAAGGACAAGTGAACAAGGTTGTCCAATAAAAAGGAACAAAGGTTAAGGTCGCAACCTTCGGATCTCATTGGAGAGAGAGATCAATGACCAGTAGGGATTGCAGGGAACAGAGTTGCATGGGAGTTAATTTACCAAGGCAGTCTCGCAATCCAAACCACAGTTTCGCCAAGGGGTTACGTGTCAGCGTCAGGAAAATTATGGGGTGAAAAGAGGGTTACTCCAAACCACTGATGCGCACCCCCACAAATTGAAAGGCATGCAGTGATGTGGCATGTTAGCGCTTGAGCGATGAACCTATGAAGATTCAAAGTAGCTGGGAACTGTTGATCTGTAGGATGACACGTGTCCACCGATCGCGTGCTCTGGATAAAACACTCCGAGAAAAAGTGAGCGAGGAGGCGGTTTCAAGTTTGAGACTTTCGAAACCTGAAGACCTGAAGAGAATCTTAGTCATCCGATCCATGAGGACACGTGGCAACATATTGGCCAGTTCGAGAATTTGGGGTTTGGGAGAATTGGAAGTGTGCTAGTATGAAAACTCCCAAAGTCCCGAAGCTCGAAGAGACGAAGTGGTGGGGCACGATGATGTCACCTATAGGTGATGTGGACCCCAGAATTTTGAAGTGACATGGCTTACATATGTCACCTGGGATGACGTGGACACATGGGATGTGTGCCACATGTCAATAAGATTTGAGCATTTTAAATATTGAAAAGTTGATTATAACGTGACACATGTCACCCGCTTGATTGGGCCACGTGTCCTCTTTTATCATTTCACCACATGGCGACGGATCATGCAGTTCGAAGACTGGCACTCCAGAGGGGAAAGATGTGACAATTTGTGTTGGTTCGAAAACTCCCGAAGGACTGAAGGCCGGAGTACATACCGACTGTTGATTCCAGAAGACACACGTCGAAGGATCATCGACTTCGGGTGAAAGCACTCCGGGAGAAAGTGTAGGAGGGAAGTTTGAAACTTATGAAGCCCGAAGAGCTGAAGCGATTCACAACCATCAATCTGTGGGAAGACACGCATCAATAGATCATGAACTCTGGGTAAAAGCATTCCGGGAGGAGGCAAGCGAGAAAAGTTGAGACTCCCAAAGCGCAGAGTCCCGAAGTGGATCTTGATCGTTGATCTTGAAAGAGGACGAGGGCCGTTGATCCAGTCTTGGCTGAAAGTTTCAAAGTTGCGAAGCTCTAGACAAGCACTTTTTCAACTAAGCGCAGGGTTATGGCCATGGTCATATGCATATTGAGAGATGAAGGATGGATGGCTAAGGGCCGAATTGGTTGTCTTTGAGACATAAAAGTGCTAAGAAAGGAGGATTTAACCGCGGTTTCTAGTCGTGGTCACCTAGGAAGGTCGTTTGAAGGAATCACCTGCACAGGATGAAATTATGTGTCAGCCAAGGATAATAGTACACTGTTATTTTCAGAGAATGGGGATATGGTCTCCATGAACAAAAAAAAAATGAGACATGTAGCATGGTTTGGCAATTTTGTTTATCATATGCATAATTCTAACAAAATGGTCACTTGCACATTTTGCAGAATTAAGGGGMTTAAGCACATTAGTTCARGATGCRTATTGAGGAAATGAAKAAGGYGAGGGAGCCTCTAGTCTTGATAAGGAGGCTGAARGCCTAAATACCATAGTTGGTAATGCAAAGACAGAGTCCAATGGATGCAAGGAAAAAGGAGAGCAAGAAATGTTAATAGAAACGACAAGAAGCTTGAATATGGAAGTGTAGAGCTACAAAGAAGACAATGAGAGATTGATGAGAGAGAAAATTCAGATAAATGCTCGAGTGTTGTAGAGCTTGAAACAGTTGTAGAGGCAAACGAAGAAGGGATTGAACTCAAGACAAAAGGAAGAAGGCAGGTGTTATGAAAGGAGAAATGATCATGGAAGATCTGGTTATTCCAGAAGTGCTAGCAGATCTCATGGACACCACTCACCTCCTTGCTCAGAAAGAAATATTTATGCATTGGATGATCCCGTAAGAAGTCTAGAGGTGTCCCCTATTAGGAAAAAAAAAAGGAAAAAAGAGGTAGATAGTTTTCAAGAAGAGCTAAGGAAGCTCAAGCCACCTTCCTTCAATGGTGAAAGAGAAAGGGAAGGTGATGCTGAAGCATGGTTGCTTGGGCTCCGAAGATATTTTCAGTTGCATAACTATTCATCAAACCTAGAAGCCAAGATTTCCACCTACCATTTACATGGGAAAGTTGCAGTGTGGGGGGACCAACTGAAGCAAGTGGAGCATGTTAATGAAAGTAGGATCACTTGGAAATAGTTCAATAAGTACTTCCAGAAGGAGTGCCTCTCAGAGCAGTTCTATGACAAGAAAATGCAACAGTTCTTTGAACTCGGGTTGGGAAGCATGACTATGGCAGAGTACAAGAAGAATTTATTGGGATTGTTAAAATATGTCAGGTTCATTGGTGATGAGAAAGTGAAAATACAGATATTTCTAAGTGGATTGCTATCCTTTTATAAGGAAAAGATCAAGTATGATGAACCCAAGACCTTGAATGAGGCCATCAAGAAGGATAAATACCTGTATGAGCAAGGCCAGGGAAGATAATCCCTGTAGAAATCTTGGAAGGACAGAATGCAAAGTCTGATCAGAGGAGGAAGGGATTTAAACCTCCCTTCAATAGGAATGATCCTAATAGAAATCATCAAGATCAGTATGCTAAGGGAGATTTCAAGAAGGAATATTCCTTGGTAAAAATGGGAAGACCACCAATCCAATGTTGTGGATGCAAGGAAGATCACATGTACAAGGATTTCTGACACAGAAAATACAGAGTGAAGACTCTGCACAACATCCAAGAAGCTACACAAGTCGAAGATATGGGAAGAATCTATGCAGCTTTAAATGATTGACAAGCAGATTACCAATCCAATATGATCGAGGTGGAAGGTAAGATCATAAATCAAGCTATTACTATTTTGATTGATTCAGAAGAAATTCATTACTACATTGATCCTAAGATAGTGGATAGATTACATTTGGAGAAAAGTAAACTTGGAAAAGCAAGTTTGGTTTAGTTAGCCACTGGAACCAAAAGAAGAATCCATGATATGGTTAGAAGTTGTTCCATNATTGGATGATCCCGTAAGCAATCCAGAGGTGTCCCCTATTAGGAAAAAAAAAAGAGGAAAAAAGAGGTAGATAGTTTTCAAGGAGAGCTAAGGAAGCTCAAGCCACCTTCCTTCAATGGTGAAAGAGAAAGGGAAGGTGATGCTGAAGCATGGTTGCTTGGGCTCCGAAGATATTTTCAGTTGCATAACTATTCATCAAACCTAGAAGCCAAGATTGCCACCTACCATTTACATGGGAAAGTTGCAGTGTGGGGGGACCAACTGAAGCAAGTGGAGCATGTTAATGAAAGTAGGATCACTTGGAAATAGTTCAATAAGTACTTCCAGAAGGAGTGCCTTTCAGAGCAGTTCTATGACAAGAAAATGCAACAGTTCTTTGAACTTGGGTTGGGAAGCATGACTATGGCAGAGTACAAGAAGAATTTATTGGGATTGTTAAAATATGTCAGGTTCATTGGTGATGAGAAAGTAAAAATACAGATATTTCTAAGTGGATTGCTATCCTTTTATAAGGAAAAGATCAAGTATGATGAACCCAAGACCTTGAATGAGGCCATCAAGAAGGATAAATACCTGTATGAGCAAGGCCAGGGAAGATAATCCCTGCAGAAATCTTGGAAGTACTAGAAGAATGCAAAGTCTGATCAGAGGAGGAAGGGATTCAAACCTCCCTTCAATAGGAATGATCCTAATAGAAATCATCAAGATTAGTATGCTAAGGGAGATTTCAAGAAGGAATATTCCTTGGGAAAAATGGGAAGACCACCAATCCAATGTTGTGGATGCAAGGAAGATCACATGTACAAGGATTTCTGACACAGAAAAGACAGAGTGAAGACTCTGCACAACATCCAAGAAGCTACACAAGTTGAAGATATGGGAAGAATCTATGCAGCTTAAATGATTGACAAGCAGAGTACCAGTCCAATATGATCGAGGTGGAAGGTAAGATCATAAATCAAGCTATTGCTATTTTGATTGATTCAGAAGAAATTCATTGCTACATTGATCCTAAGATAGTGGATAGATTACATTTGGAGAAAAGTAAACTTGGAAAAGCAAGTTTGGTTTAGTTAGCCACTGGAACCAAAAGAAGAATCCATGATATGGTTAGAAGTTGTTCCACAAGTCTTAATGGCATGCATACTAGTACTGATCTAAATATCATACCATTGGGGTCTTACGATGTTCTGATTGGGATGGATTGGTTGGATAAGAATCATGTTTTCCTAGATTGTCATAACAAGACATTTACATGTCTTGATGGAAATGGAAAACAGAGCACTGTGAAAGGAGTTCCAAGACTCATCTCTATAAGGGAGATTTTGGCCTTACAACTGAAAATAGTTTTTAGAAAAGGATGTCAACTGTATGCAGCTCATGTGGAAGAGCCAGATAATACGAAGGGGCCAAGCCTTGAAGATTTCCCAGTACTACAGGAATTTGAGGATGTATTCCAAGAAATACCCAGATTTCCACCAAGAAGGGAGATAGATTTCTCAATTGATTTAGTTCCAGGAGTTGCGCTTAGTTTCCCTGGTGTCAAAAACACATTACAGAATGAGAACACTGAAGTTAAAAGAATTACAAATGTAGTTGGAGGAATTGTTGAAGAAAGGGTACATACGTCCTAGTGTTTCACCTTGGGGAGCACCAATACTTTTTGTCAAAAATAAGGATGGAAACTTGAGGCTGTGTATTGACTTATGACAGCTGAACAAATACACTATAAAGAACAAGTATCTGCTACCCAGAATTGATGACCTCTTTGATTAGCTAAGAGGAGAAAAGATATTTTGAAAGATTGACCTGAGGGCAGGATAACATCAAGTAAGAATCAAGGAAGAATACATTCATAAGACAACCTTTAGGACTAGGTATGGGCATTATGAATTTGTAGTGGTGCCATTTGGACTGACCAATGCACCAGCTGTCTTCATGTGCTTAATGAATGGCATATTCAGAAATTATTTGGACAAGTTTGTCATAGTATTCTTGGAGGACATACTTATCTATTCTAAGTCTGAAGAGGAGCATGAACATCACTTAAGATTGGTACTGCAAGTACTAAGAGAGCATTAGTTGTATGCCAAGTTGAGTAAGTGTTCTTTTTATCAAAAGAATATCCATTACTTAGGACACATTATTTCAGAGCAGGGCATAGCAGTATATCCAGAGAAGATCGAAGCCATTAGAGGGTGGCCAACACCCATAAATGTGTCAGACATAAGATGTTTTATGGGATTATCTGGCTACTATAGAAGGTTCATAGTGGGGTTCTCTAAGATTACTCATCCCATCACTAATTTTCAAAAGAAGGGAACTAAATTTGAATGGACACTCAAGTGTGAAAATAATTTTAATCTATTGAAGGAATTACTTACTAGTGCACTTGTGTTAAAGATTGCTAACACAAATGAAAGTTTTTTGGTATGTATAGATGCTTGTAATGAAGGACTTGGGGGATTCCTCAGGCAAAATGGACATGTCATTGGATATGAGTCAAAGAATCTTAAGGAAAATGAGAGGAACTGTGCCACGCATGACTTGGAAATTGCTACAATTGTTCACACCTTGAGGATGTGGAGGCATTATCTTATGGGGAAGAAATTTGAATTAAGAAAAAACCACATTGGATTGAAGTATCTTTTTGAACATCCAACCTTGAGTGCTAGGAAACAAGATGGTTGGAATTTTTAAGTGAGTATGACTTCGATATCAAGAATATCATGGGAAAGAAGAATAACGTTTTCGATGCACTTAGTAGGAGAGTGCATATCATGCATGCTACTACTGTCAGTATGCATCAGTCAAACTGGAAGAGAAGAATTTTAGATGGTCTTGTTATAGATCAGCATTACCTCTAGGTAAAGAAAAAGTTACAGCAAGGAGATGTACAACAGAAAGTAAAGGATTATGAGATAAAGGAAGATGGACTACTCATGCATAAAAATAGAATCTATGTTCCTAGTTCCGGAGAACTGAGGAATGTGGTACTAAAGGAAATGCATGATGTTCCTTATGTTGGACATCCCGATTACCAGAAAACAATTACAGCAGTAAGAAGCCAGTTCTTTTGGCCGGGAATGAAGAAGGATGTTGTTGATTACATCGCTCTATGTATGGAATGTCAGAGGGTGAAGGTTGAGCATAGGCACCCAACGGGTTTGCTGCAGCCATTTCCAATCCCAGAGAAGAAATGGGAAGTGATCACCATGGATTTCATCACAGGATTACCCATAACGAATAAGAAACATGATTCAATCATGGTGGTGGTTGACAAATTAACAAAGGCTGCTCATTTTTTGCCTGTGAAGACAATGCATACAACGACTAATATTGCATAAATTTTCATGAAGGAAATTGCTAGGTTGCATGGGATACCTAGGACAATTGTCTCGAACAGAGATACAAAGTTTACCTCCAACTTATGGAGGGGATTGTTTAAAGGATTTGGCACAAATCTAAACTTTATCACAACATATCACCCCCAGACAGATGGGAAAACATAGAGAGTCAATCAAACAATTGAAGACATGCTGATGTATGTGATGGATAAGCCAACTAAGTGGGAAGATTACTTACACTTGGTTCAATTTTCATATAAAAATGGGTATCAAGCTTCATTGAGAATGAGCCCATTTGAATCCTTGTATGGTAGGAAATGCAATACTCTAGTGAGCTGGGACAACCCAACAGATAGAGTGGTACTTGGGCCATATTTTCTCAAGGACATGGAAGACCAGGTGGTGAAGTTCATGCAAAATTTAAAGGCATCTCAGGAGAGATAGAAATTTTATGTAGACAAGAACATGACAACTAGATAATTTAAAGTAGGGGAGCATGTACTTTTGAAAGTGAAGCCCAAGAAAATATCTTTGAAATTGGGTAGTTGTACAAAGCTGGTATCCATATTCTGTGGTCCATTTGAAATATTAGATAGAATAGGGCTAGTTGCATACATGCTTGCATTACCTTCTTCCATGAATGTGCATAATGTATTTCATGTATCTTTACTAAGGAAAAATGTACATGATCCTAACCATGTTATTGGTTGGCATCTGATTCAGGTAGAGATGGAAGGAGACTTTCAGGTTCAGCCAGCACGGGTGTTGGACAGAAAGGTAAAAATGCTCTGGAATTGAGTTTCAGAGCTAGTAAAAGTTCAGTGGACTTGCTACGGTCCTGAAGATGCTACCTGGGAGCATGAAGATGTCATGCATCCAGAGTACCCACGGATTTTTGAATAAATTTGAGATTTTGATCTCTATTTTGTATATGCACTGAGGACGGTGCAAAAATAAGGGGGAGGGGATGTAACACCCTAGGTTGTGAACCCCCATTTTAAATAATGTATTGTTACAATGCTGAGAGGCCTGAGTTCCCAAACAATTATTTAAAGGGCCAGTATGCCCAAGAAATGTAATTCTTTGATCATTATTAATAATAAACACATCGTTGGTTGCTAGACGAACAAGGACTAGAGTTATAGGGGCTATGATTCCACAAGAGAGGGGGATTGAGAGGCTAAATGTTTATTCCTATGTTAATTTCCTTTTTTCCTAAAGGGGGGAATCGGTTACATGAGCTTCTTGGGGAGACCAGAAGGTTCTTGATTTCCCCACGAACATGCTTAAACCTATCCCTGGTCTGATTATGGGGTTGGTCATTGGCTTGTCCACTCCGTCACCTTTGTCTTACCTCATTCTTACCCTCACACACTCCCATGCACTTAACTACCTCCTCCAACCATCCTCACCAACATATTGGTATCAGGAAGGGGGAACGAACTGCGAAAGAATTAGCCATGGGATAGTTGGTTGTAGTGGTTGTTGGTGTGATCCAGTCATGCCTTGAGGCCTGCATGTATAAGATGCATTGTCCTGTGTCCAACATGGCTCACATATGCAAGTCCTGAGAGTTCCAACATTGAGATTCTATACCAGTTGCGCTAGAGTCCCGAATAAGGAGGAGGACTTCCTGAGGGACTGCATGGCAGAGAAAGATGCAGGTTCATTCTCTCGGGTGGTGCAAGATGGGTAGAAGAGAGTTGGGTACTTGGATTGTTGTGAGTGCTGGGAAGCCTGTGAGAGATTGAGAGCTAATTGGTTTTGGAAGCCAAGTTCACTTTGGAACCGTCCTTATGGATTCATAGCCCT
>JASDQU011178705.1:8694-26309 GCA_032191745.1 Picea mariana
TCATGGCACCCTCTCATGATGTCAGACCCCCTCCCACCTAAAATCACTTACCTCCTCCATTACCGCCTTCACCTCCCTCTACCATATTTCCTCCACTCTGTCTCTCACCTCTACCCATCACATCCTCCACTCATCATTAGGCCATATCACCTTATCACTCCTGTCTGTCACCTCTTTCCAAGTGTCTTATCACTCGCATCCTTCCTGGAAGATGGTCTCATCTCATCCACTGTCGCATCCTTACATCTGTCCTCACATCATCGCCCCATGCCACTCCATCTCTGACCTGTCTCAATGTAGTTCATGCACCTTCTGCCACCAGCACTCTCCCAGTCATCTTCCATCCATCATATCTGTCCACATGGTCATCTCTCATTTTACCTCCCCATCAAATCCTCGTCCATGCTCATCAGTGGGTCCCCTTGTAGTAGTCCAGTGAAGCAGCAGACAACCAAAGATAGTCTACGATGACTCCCAGGTATAGATTTTACCAGAGTTTTTCCCGATCCCAAGAATTAGTTAATGCAAATGTAGAAGGTGGGTGAGACATCGTCTCCTCCCTTAAATGGAAATCCAGAAAAGGACAGGCCTTGGGGAAAGACTGTCATCTATACTGACAGAGATTGTGTCTGACAACCAACTGCATGGGCATTCTGACCTACATCTGCATGAACAACCTGACAGGGAATCTCTTCAACGCAAGGCCATGAATGCGTGACATTATCGTGTTTCAGGCAATCTGAGTCAGTTCTAAGTATATGTAGGGATTTTTTCCATTTTTGGACCCATCGATGGTTGAGCTATGCTCTCGACTTTAAAGTTTCTGAGGAACCTCTGGTTATGTATTTTGATTTGAAACTATCAAGTTAATGGAAGTCAGTTTCTCTTTCTTTCATTTTGTCTGTCAAGATGTTTAAAACACTTAGAATTGGAAGATCCAGTCGAGGGTCGTGATATTGTAGGATGATGTATGGTTGATCACTGTAATATTTGCACCAGTCTTAAGCAGTCTCCCGTGTTGTCTTTTTCCTCTTGTATTGAATGATTCAGAATTGGAGGATCCATTCGAATGGTTGTGGCTGCATAATATGATGTTGGTTTAATCAGTGTGCAGTTATGACTGTGTCATTTAGGCACATTTCAATGTCCCATTTGTCTTCCCTGATCTATTGGAAGGCATAATACCCAGAGCAGTCTCCTCCACCTCTCTTCCAAGTCTTCACTATACTCTCGCTTTAAATCAAATTCCTGACTCAAGTTAGTTGTGGCCCTCACTTCCCTGTGCATTTCTGGCCTAGTTTTCTGAGTTAAACGATGTTGTTCTGAGTTTACTCCCATCTTATTACCCCTTTAAATGAATACGTGACATAAAAATGATGGGCGTTGGGATCTGCTCCTGCTGTAATCCAGGAGTGACTTCTGATGCTAAAAAGCTCAACAATAGTGACAGGTACAAGTGAGGTGGCATTGTGGGCCCACCACCCATATATAGCCCCTTTCGACAAACTTCCACACTCTGTTATAGGATCCCAAAGCCTCTGTTTTTTGATCCGTTCTTAGCCACGAGATCTTGATCCAACCATATACACATTCACATTCTTCTGGTTATCATCTGCACCTTTTCTGGAGGAGCATTTTTCTCACGCCACGTTCAGGTAGGCATGTTCACTATCAGTTTTATCAAATAGTCATTATATGTTCTTTATCATCAGATATTGTTCACGTCGGGTATTTTGTTTTTTGTGTGTAGATACTTGTTTAACATAATTACATCCCCTTCAGGTATATGTACAACACTGGCATATAGTTACTCCCTCTGTTACTAATTGCATATCCCGGTCACACCCTCTGTCATTTACCTTTAGGGTCCCTGGTTTTGGCTCTACAATATCTTTACCTCTGCCATACTTTGTATTGACATTCGATAGCACTCTCCCCCACATGAGTTTTCCAATTCATAGTTCCTCTTGGAAACTTGACACTCATGCTGATTTCACCCCCCTAGGTTTGGGAGTGCCGATAGTATTTTGTATTTTCGAGAATGAACCCCATAATTCTTCTCATCATATTGCTAACCATCCCAATGGAATCCCAAGTCATATCATATTGGTTCTATTGACTGCATCTCTCAGTTTCATTAGCCATCCATCTCATCCACCATTGGTTTTCCCATCTACAGATTATCCTCCATCCACTTACCTAATACATAAACCCACCTATGGGCCCCCCACCCTCCACGAGTTATCTTTCACAAAATTGTGCTCTAAATAGGGCCATCCATGTTTCACTAGGGCACCCATTTCTGTATATGTATACTCAACCCAAATTATTCTTTATTTCTTTGGTAATTGTATAAAGCCCTTGTTTCCAGCATATACATATTTTTTTAGTCATCATCCTCGATGGCCTTCCTTTACTTGGAAAAGAAACCCATGCTGCCCTTGGTTGGGGAATCCACCCTTTTTTTTTCATATTGACATCGTTAACAAATACCGAGTATCACAAATCCATGTACCCATGATCTATTAGTTTTCCCACTTTTTTAGCCTCCGACACAGTTTAACCCCACATCTAGTTGTTCCCCTGACACTAGATCCAGTTTTACGCTTACTTCCAATCATTCATGAACACACCAACCAAGGGAAGTCTTGAGTCCCACATCATATTGACTTCGTT
Source organism: Picea mariana (assembly GCA_032191745.1). NCBI lineage: Eukaryota > Viridiplantae > Streptophyta > Pinopsida > Pinales > Pinaceae > Picea > Picea mariana. The sequence continues at coordinate 11,371 of JASDQU011178705.1, forward strand.
CATGTTACTCTTCAGTACCTTATATCATCTATTACTTAGTGTATTTCAATAAGACCTTTTTTTCTTGGCGTCATGTCTCCCTTCATGTCGACATCAACACAATTTCTAGAAGGGTGACAATATCTTGACTCTCATTAGATTTTCAGTGAGGAGTCTCGGACGACATAGAGAGAATAATCATTGCTTTTTGATTCCGTTGACCCCCATAACATTCAACTTCAAAAAAATCTGACATTAAGGTGGGTCTTACTATGTGACCATTGCAGTTGTTTCATACCAGTTGAATATCTCTGAAGTTGATAGGCCATCAATGTCTATGATTCATCGAAATTTATTACAGTCATCCCTTACTTACTTCATAGCTAGTTCACCAATTAGAACCATCATATGATGTTATCAATCACCCTTCAGGGCACTGCATCTATCTACACCATCATACATATTCATTTATAGTCCCACATTTTGGTTTCATGACATGAGCATGGGGCATGCCCACCTTGTTTGTATACATATTTTATTTTTCTCCTTCGAGAAATGTTTGGTTCCTACAGTTTTTCCTCTCCCTTCGATGGATATCTCTTATAGTTCCTCTCTTCACTCTTCCTTACAATGGAATTATCAAAAAAATAAACATTGATGTATTTAGTCCATACATATGCTCCTAACCTCACACATCAGGGGGCATCTGTTATCACTGAAAAATCATCCGCAACATTGCACACAATGGTTGAAGAAAGAAATCAATGCTAGCAACAATTAGTCCATCTACAACACCAAAATCCATCAAAAGGAACAACAAATATACACTTGTTTCACAAATTAAAGTGCACAAATTCACCAAAGGGAGCGTGCACACAGTACGCAGAATGCGCAAGATAACAAAGCCCTCAACACGCACTATGTGCAAGATGCATAACTGTCTATGAGAAAAGTCACACACTCCTCATGAACGAGACATTTATGAATCTTTTCGACCTCTCAACCACTTCTAGTCCAACCCACAACACAATTTGACACTCAGATCTAAGAGAAATCTAGCTTGGAGGCTGATCAAGGGCCAGAGAGTGCCCTAAAAGGCCCCTTGTTCACACTATGAAACAATTGTTTATTGCCATGAATGGACACTATAAATATGTGCCATGGCTGTGATAGAAAAACAAGAAATTCAAGGTATTTTTATGCTGCATTAATTCTTCTTTGAGAATCCTCTTTTCTCTTTGAATCATTCAAGCACTATAGAAAGGGCCATTCCACTCACCTCTTGAGGGAATTGGCATTTTATTTCTTCACCATTTTCACTTGCTATTGGATGAAGAGAAGAGATCTATATTAGGGAACTCAATATCCCTCCCAAGGAGGAAGAGGGGACTCATAAGTCCCTGCCTTTCTCTATGGTGTTTAGCCTATCAATATATTGATCTATTGGTATCTATATATTGGTCATTTTTTGCTTTTCATGGTTCTAGTTCTTGCAAGCTTTTCTAACATTTATTTCCTAGTTGTTTTTAGTTTTATTTCTTTGTTTCATGTGTATTTGGTTATCTAATCAACTCACAAACTTCTGTCTTGTTTAGTTGAATTAACTAAGAATGCAAGTGTTATGTTTTTTCTCACCCATGTGAAAAAACCAACACAACATATTGGTGAACATACTGGGGATCAATATCAAATTCCTCCCTATTTAAGTCTTGAGAGCACTTCTTTTTAATTGTTTTGATATGCAGGTACCAAAACCAGCTTAGTCCAACCTTCCAAATTCAAAATTCAGATCTAAGGCAAGAGAATTTCACTTGGAAAATTCTTTCCCGACACGTGATAGGAAGTGCGTGACTTTCAAGGCACACATACGTGCGCTGTGCGCATGAAAATCTTCATTAATATGCGCATTATGTGCACTTTGCACCCTCTGCACGCCTGTCAGAACTATAGCCCATGCATAATTTCAATTTTTTCAAATTGTAAGGGTTTTTATGAATGGTTTGAGGGCCCATTGCCTTCATATTTTAATTTCCTGCACTTTGTAAAGAAATCATACTTCACTTAGAGTCCTTTCTCACAAGAAAGGTTATCTAACATAAGCACATAGTGGTAAAAAGAATCACAATTCTTCTCTTTTCTTTGTTGCCACATGGATGGCTCATTTGGAATTTAAAATTTTGAGTTGAAGTTATTTCTTTTTCAAATACAATCAATTAATTTGGGACTAGAAATCAATTTTAACCCTCAAGTATGCTCTTTCCCCGCACCCTAGTGTGATCTAGTGTGATCATGTATGTACGTTGGGTCCAGTAGGAATAGTTGTGTACATCCATATAGGGTTTCTGTGCAGGAGTAGGTCTATACAGGTTGGGGTTAGAAGTTGTACGACTGACGTCCATAGGCCATACAGGTGGTCTGCAATAGATTTGAGGGTAGAGGAATTTTCCAAGGATTTTCTAAGGTTTGATTTGCTGATTTTTCTGGTTATTGGAGGAAAAGGTTGTCCTCATATTTTGGTGAATATGTATTGGCTGGGAGGGATGTTTTTTCCCTTAGAATTTCTAAAATTGACAAAATTTACAGAACATAAAATTTGTGTCTCATGCGTGTTGATGATTCATCTATGATATTGTTGTTTTCATTGCATATATTTTTAGTCAATAATTTTTAATGTAAAATTGTTTAGTGATAATATCTAGGGTTTACTTTTTCATCACTAGGGAGTAATTTTCAGATCTAAAAATTAGTCACATGACATTGTATGTGAAAATTGACATGGTATCGGAGCTAAGGATTTGAAGAGAAGGGTATCATATTGAGGCACATTGTGCTACAAAAATGGAGGATTGTTGTTCATGTTCGGGGCAGGTCACCATGGTGAACACATTGAATATTGAAGACAGGTTGGAAGGAGCAACTAACTTCTAGGATTGGAAGGCTAGGGTTCTCCTTATATTGAAAGAAAATGACCTCTAGGAGTATGTTGAGGGTGTGGTTGTAGATCCTACTAATATGTAGGAATTGGCAGCTCAAAAGAAGAAGGAAGTGAAGGGAAAATCAGTTTCTCTAGAATCCCTAAAGGATCACCTAATTCCTCACATTGCTAAGAATGAATCTATCGAGGAAATGTATGTGTCTTTGGTAGGCTTCATCATGATAAGGGTGGTTGGAAATGCCCCCTGGAGAGGGGGTTTGAGAAACCATAGATTGTTGCTGAGGAAAAGGTTGAGTAAGCACGACAGGCTGGGAATTCCCCTTGAAACGTTTGGCCACTTAATCATGATGTGGACAATCTCGAGTGTAGTGATTGTCACCACAATTAATACACAGGAAATTTGGTTTCCCCTGTGGTTGCTTTTCATTAGCAGGTGGTGGGTTTTGAGCTTTAGGTTGTTCATTGTTATTATTATTTTTGTTTTTGTTGTTTGTCTTTTTCTTACCTACAGATTGTTATGAAGGGGAAAACTAAACTGCATTCACCTCAAAGATTTGGGTATGAGAGGAGGTACAGGAGGGTGCGATTGAACTAGGAGTGGACATGGAAGTAGAATGAGGTGCAACTCTAGTCGACTGGGATGCATATTGCATTTTGATGGAACCAATAATGCCATCAACATGTGATGAGGATGAAGGTTTGGATGGATCATTAGTGGGACGGGTAGCATTTGGAATCAACTCATATAAAGTACCAGACTGTGAATAAACCAAATCTAAGTATTGGGCCCTGGCAATGGCTTCTTCTTTGGTAACTACGCCACCCATAGTGACGTCACATGCAATTGGGGGTAAAAGTGATTTGGTAAACCATTCTTCCAATAATTGGTTAGGAATGATCACTTTGATCAACCTTCATCGTCATCTCCACTCATGAATATGATCAGAGATATGCACAAAGTTTGTTTAATGAAGGGAGGTCAAGAGTTCGGTACCCGTCTCATATTGGATGGGTATTTGAAAGTGTGTGAGGAAGGACATGGCAAGGGAGTTGAAGTCTTGGAAAGAACCACGTGGCATTTCAATATACCACTTAGCTGTTGAACTCGTAAGTGTTCGCTGGAAAAGAAGAAAACGTATATAATCGTCCATTAAGGAGTTTGATGAACACCAAAAATGGAAAGTCATCACATGGTTGTTTGGGTCTTCTCTAGGTTTACCATCAAATTTTGGAATATCAGAAGGTAGTTTAGCTGGAATCACTGGCCAGAAAGGATAATGATGTATAGGATCATTGGTCAACCGAGACAAGTCTGGGAGATTCAGAGTAGAAAGGAATGGTGTCTATTGGTTAACCTGAGGGTGATATTGGTGTGACATAGGGACACTAGTAGGACCGTAAACTGGGTTAGGTGGATAAATTTAACTAGTAGGTCCTCTTGCATACGGTTGTTTCTGACCAGAGTAAACAAGATTCAAGGAGGATTGAGAAACATGTGCGAGCGGAGGATAATCGAATGAGTTTTGAGGATTGTAAGTTGGATTTGGTTTTTTCCCATAGGGGTAAACATTTTTCCCATAAGGAGGATATAGATTAGTCCCTTGAGAAAGAGGTGGTTGTTGTAGGCCTTGAGGATTTTTTCCCCTAGAGAACTGTGGGTTTCCTGGGAAAGGGACGTTCCACATATTGGGCATTGTAGATGCATTATATCTAGAAGGTTGATGATGGGCTCCAGTCTGAGGTTTTCCCCTGGCATGATGTTTCCCTCCAAATGGAGGTTGCCCTCTAAATGGAGGTTTCCCTCCAAAAGGAGGTTTCCCCCAAAATGGAGGTTGCCCTCCGAAAGGAGGTTGTCCCCCAACATGAGGTTGAGTCCTTGGAATTTGGAAACTAGACGTAAATGACTGACCAGTGCCACTTAATGGATTAGACCCACCAAGACCAGTCTCTCTGGGTTGTAGTATAGGTATATAAATTCCGAGTATAACTTGAGTAGTGTTGACAACAGAATAATTTGGTGCTTTGTACCCAAGGGGCAGTGACGAAGAAGGCCTAGATGATAGTGGTGTACCAATGGGAGCTTGGCTAACCACCACATTATCGATTGGAATAGTCACAATGTGAGGGACCATTATAGAATGGGCCATCTAGAGAGAAATAGTGGAACTTGGACTAACAGACTGCATGTTCAGACCAACAAATGGTGTGGTTTAAATACCGGTTGTATCAGTAAAATGATCTAAAGGTATGGTGTAGGTAACAAATGTTTCAGGTATTTTGGATATAACAGGTATATCAACACCTATTCCTAATCTGTAAAGGTCTCACACTATGCGAGGTGTTCTTCAAACTATGTCAGCAGTCCAAAGGGGGTCTCCAACTTGAGGGCCCGAATGAGACCTAGTCGGAATGTCAGAAGGATCAATGACAACAGGTTCTCTGGCTAAATTCAGCTAGAGAAAATGCCTTTCATATCCCGCAGAAATGCGGAAAGCCTCCATAGAATCCATAACAATTCAAAAATTTTCTAAAGAGGTGGAAACATCCTCCTGTGAGGTTATAATGTTGCGGACCTCGCTCTGTTGAGGAGATCTCTCCATGGAATGAGGGGGTAAAGGTGTGGAATCTTCCATATTTTGGGGGGGAATTCCCTATACCCTATGCGAACGATGTGGAGGGTCAATGTTGGCAGAAAAAAAATGACGGAAAAAATCTATGTCCAAATAAAAAAAAAGAAACAACATGCACTAATCAAATCTAGGAATCAAACCAAGCAAACAAAATCTTCTCTCAATGACCGTACTAGTTGGTGATGAAATCCAACATCACGTGATCAGGTCAAGAAGGGGATAGGATATGGTGGAACAGTTATGATGGTGACCTGCTTAACGGACTTGCACCTTGGTGCAAGCTTCCATGCAGTAATTGTGGATTTACCTTTCAAGGAGCCCGAGTGAGTTTGACCAATGTCTGTTCTAGGTACAATGAGACTTCCCTTCACCGTCACCTTGTGTAAGTACCTAAATATTATGGCTACTAAGGACACCAACTCATAGTCATGCCTTGGGTGGGTATAGTTGATAGTCCAGTCTGAATGTATGAGCAAGGTAACAAGTCTGAAATCCTTCAAGACAACTAAGGACAAGTGGACTGGTAGAACTCCAGAGGACCCAAAACGGATTCGGATTTCACGAGGCATCGAGACCAAATGAAACCAACTGAAACTCAAGAAGAACCCTCAATATATGATTTGACCATTGCAAATAGTTGAACCATGAAGGGATAATCTCTGTAACTCTCACGAATGCGACCTCGTGCGTAACCCCTGTGTGAGAGGGGGATCCCAGAAAGCCTATATGACAATTGGATTTTCGCTCCCTATCGCAAGATGCTAATGTTTGTTTTGAATAATTTGGAGAGTTGTACTCATATACTAATCCAAAGTGCTAATCCTAGTATAAATGTTGGTGGAATATTCTAGAAATAAAATGTTCTAGATAAATTTTAATTAGCATTAATTTTGCAGCTGTTCTTTACTCAAGGGTGTATGAAAGTGAAACTAATGGTAGTATGACTCAATTCCCAAAAAATGCATAAGAAATGATAAGCATTATCTTCTTTCAATGAATGCCTATTTAAGGGAAGGAGAAAAATGTTCTTTTCACTGTCAAACACTAAAATCCAATATCCTCAATCAATAGTTTCTCAATCAAATACAGTATAATGCTAAAAATTTCATAGAATGTTGTTCTAATATCCAAAAAAAATCATAAAAAATGTATCCTTTTTTATTTATGTGTGAATGCTAATCAATCTGATGTAAATATTCCTATATTATTCAGACTTTAAAATCAATGAGGTTCAAACAATAAGAAGCAAGTTTCACACAAACAAAAACACACTCTCATTGTGATTAAAGAAGAAAAACAAAGATAATGAAACTTGCAAAAAGAAAAACAAAAAACCCAAAAAGAAGGAAAAAGGCTTGGACAAGATGACCTCAAAGATCAAATGGGATTCTATATAGACCTTTGAATTTCCTCACAAAAGATTTCACTTAGTTAGATAAATGAGAGAAAAACAGTAAGTTGACTCTAAATTGTCAAAGAAAAAGAGTAACTTCAAGGTAAGGAAAAAATATCAAAATTCCAAACAAAGGGTGATCAAATCTCAGAAAGAAAAGTGTTGAAGGCCAAGACAAATATGTACTGAGTTTGTAAGGACTCTGAGTAAGTGAAAACAACAAGAAAATGGATTCAGAGATCAAACTCCTACAATATTTTGACAGAAAAGGGGCAGCGCTCTGGTGTCAAAGGAACCAGAGTGTTGCAACGCTCATTGTAAGCTCATTAGGGAGAACCAATTCTCTGGTAGAAGAGGTAGGTGGGCACTGGCCACTAAAAATTCAAAAAATTTCCCAGAATCCAAAACATTTAAGCAAATTCAGGAAATCAAAGTGTATGAGATGATATAAAGGGCCAATCAATAGATCTAAGAATCAGAGACACAGTATGGAGAAGGTCAAAGAATGAGCAAAGGCCAAAACAAGACCTAGGAAAGGAAACCGAAATCAAAGTTCCTCCCCAGTGGAGTCACCAATTTCTGTTACAGGATAATCCCCCTGCGGACAAGTGGATTTCCTCTTGGATACTAGACTCCTATGACCAAGATAGAAAAGTGCTATTGCGGACACTGACTTTCCTTTTCATTAAGCTAAATCATTCAAGGAAGAAGAAGGGAGAAGGGTAAATACCTTTTACCAGTGCTTGTCCTTGCTCGATCCAGGCTAATCTTGGTCTCAAAGTTCTTTAGTCACCATAGATAGGTACTATCCATGGGTAATAAGACTCAGGGGTTTTACGAACAAAGGTTGACATCATGTTAATCAAAGCAACAAAAGGAGGAGGAATATCAGGTGGTGGAATAGGAAATATACCCATCAAGGTTGAATCTTTTAAAAGACCCACGCCGACATTCTCATAACCGAGAGGTGTTTTCTAGATAAAAGGTATGTTTCTAGTACACGAATGAGAATTAAATAAGGCTAGTTGATCAATAATAATGACTTTTCCTTAGTACAAGAAACATAACACATGGAAAAGAGTAGACACAACTACGCACATAGAATCAATCAAGCTACCACCAAGTAGGAGGTTGCAATCAAGAGGTGCATCAAAGACCTCAACCTCACATTAACCACCTTATCTTATAACATAATAGACAACGAAGGAATAAAATCGTAAGGTTTAAACCCTGTACCATTAAAGGATTTAAGAGTATTGTGCGACTCGGTAAGGGAAAGAGAGCCAATAGCTTTCCAACAAGTAACAGACATAACGCAAGTCAAGGCTCCTTCCTCAATAATGGTTCAAAAAATATTCTTATTTTCCACAACAACTTGGATATAAAATGATAAACAAGGAGGAATCCTTGAAATATGATCTTCCAAGTCAAAGATTATCAAATTGGTATCAGTAGGATCAATTCCACCAATAGCCATTAACAATGTCTTCCATTAAGTAGGATAACTTTGAAGGACTTCGTGAGCCGACATCGCAGAGGGTGCTTGTGCAAGATCTTCTACAATACCATAGTTTTGGGCAGCACGTGCGTGAGGATTAAATGAATACTTTAGAAAAATTCCCTTGGGAGGAGGAAGAAGAAATATATCGAGACACGGTAGTTCCATATGAAGAGGACCATTTGGAGGTGAATTTGGAGGATGAGGTTGAACCAACGAAGGTGGTAAATCATCAACTTTCTCTTTTGAAGGATAATAATCTTTGGCTTGAGTTGCGACTGAAACTTCATTATTATTGGAGTCACTAGTACACATAAGGACATAAGACATGGTAGAAGGATAAGGTTGGTCATGAATGACCAATTGGGCTTGCTGACAAGGAAAAGGTTGTGAAAAAATAGTGGGTGTAGGAGGCTTCTTGGTTCCTTGCAGGAACTTAGTAACGTCAACATGTCGTGGACAATATTTCATGTAATGATCATCACCACAGATAAGGAAAGGATAATGAGGTTTACGCTTATCGTTTTCATCAACAAGTTGTGTTTTGGGTTTCTCAGATTGTTGATTATTATTTTTGGCTTCCTTATTCTTACCCTTTCCTTTCTTTTTAGTTTGATTTTTACCGGCAGGTGTAGATTGAACTGAATTAACTTCAGAAGTTTTATGGGAGGAAGGAGTAGGAGTAGGAGTATTTTTTACATTAGAAGCAGTAGACATGGGATTGGTATGACTGGATTGTGTAGACTGAGTCTCATCATGAAATGTACCATTCACACCATCAACAACATGAGAAGCTACTGGATGTGTTGGGGTAGGATTCGTGGATGGACAAGGAGCATTGGGGATCAATTCATAGAGTGTTCCCATTTGTGAATAAACGAGATCCAGATATTGAGCATGAATAATCTCCTTCTCTTCATTGATGACACCACCCATGGAAACATCACAGGCTACAGGACCAATGAGTGATTTGGTAAACCACTCGACCAACATTTGATCAAGAAGGGGAACTTTGATTAAGTGTCTTCTCATCCTCCACTCATGAATATGATAACAAATATGAGTGGAAGAGGATTGTTTAAAATAACTCAAAATTTCGGTTCCTATCTCATATCGAATAGGAAACTGGTAATGTGTTAAGAATGCCATGGATAGGGTATTAAATTCATTAAACAATCCTCATAGTAACTCAATATACCATTTGGATGCAGAACCCATGAGAGTTCGTTGGAAAATTTGTAATCTAATAGACTCATCCATCAATGAGTTGGATGAAAACCAAAGATGGAATGTCATGACGTGATTATTCGGGTCTTCTCCCAATCGACCGTCAAATTTAGGAATGTCAGATGGTAATTTAGATGTTATTTCAGGCCAATAAGAATAATGCAAAATAGAATCATTCAAAATCCTAGATAAATTCAGTATATTCAAAGTAGCAAGAAAAGGAAATTGTCTATTCACTTGAGGAAACTGGTAGTTTTGGGGGGGTAGTCTCGTAGGTATATGAGTAGGACCATAAGCAGTCTGTAGATAGTTATATAGTCCTGACAGATTTGGTTGTGGAGGATTTTGAGTCAAATATCCAACAGGGTTTGGTTGATTAGGTATGTTCCCTTGGAAAGGAACATTAGACTGAATATTTTGACCCTAGGTAGGATTCATAGAACCTGGATATGGTTGTACAAAATTAGGAGGTACAAAAGAATTAAATTGAGGATGTTGACCCCCAGATAGTTGTTGATTCCCTTGGAAAGGAAGATTCTAAGGTTGATATTATAACGTAGGTTATAATATCAACAACTAGGTTATGGCCTCCAAAGTGAGGTTTCCCCCCAACTTGAGGTTGACCCCCAATTTGAGGTTTCCCCTCATGACGTTTCCCCCCAACTTGAGGTTGGACTCCAAAAAGAATCTAAAAACTAGAAGTGACAGAATGATTGGTGCCTCCAACTGGATTGGAGCCACTAGGGCCAGGATGATTAGATCCTCCAAACAAAAGTGAAGGAGGAACGTAAGTCCCCCCGGAGAGAACTTGGGTAGGTGTAGGAACAAAATGACTAGCTCCATTATACCTAGGAGGAACAAAAAGTCTTGACCCTCTGGACATACTATAGGTAGGAATAACAATGGAAGTATTCAAAGAATTATACTCAGGGGGAAGTGATGGATTTTTTCTAAGAGGAATTGGTGTTCCAATAAGATCTTGAGTGATAACCACATTTACAGTAGAAACAATTGTATCTTGTGGGACTATGGTAGAGTGGGAGATATGGAGAGGAAGAATTGAGTGAGAATCAACCAACAATTGTTTTGAAACTGTGACGACATTACTAGTTGTGCAGTAAAATGATATAAAGGTTCCATATAGGTAACAAACGTCTCAGGAATTTGCGATGCCATAGGTTGATTAGGACTTCTAAATGACTCACTATGAAAGGGTGGATTGTCCAGACCAGACTCTATGTGAGGTCCAATAGGTATTCGAGTATGATCTTCAATAAAAATTTCTCCCAATGAATTTAGATGAAGGAGAAGTGGATCTTATCTAAGATTCAATAATGGGTTTACGGGAATTCTAAATCCCTCTAAAGAATCCAAAATAATTCTGAATCCCTCTAAAGAATTCGAACTTCCAATCTTAGAGGTTGCTTCGTTATTGACTGCTCCCTCAGGAGATCCCTCTGGTGAGTTAGGAAGCAAAGGGACATAACTTTCCAGATCATCTAGAGGTAGTCATTTCATCCTACATAAATGGTGAGGGTGGATGTTGGACGCACCAAATAAAGAACGAAACAAATCTATGGCCAACTAGAGAAATAAACAACACTCATTAATAAAATCTAGAAATCAAACCAAGAAAACAAACCTTCTTATTTTGAACTCGTTTGTTGGTGATGAAATCCAACGTTGTGAAGTCAATACAAGAAGGGGGTGGGATAAAGCAAGTGGAAAAGTTACGTTGACGACCTTGTTAATAGACTTACACCTTGGTGCAAGCTCCCACACATAATCATGGGTATACCCTCCAAGGAGCCCGAGTGAGTTTGGCCAACGTCTATTCCAGATACAGTGAAGACTTGTCCCTCCACAATCACCTCATGCAAAGACCCTAAAGAGATAGGCTATTAAGGTTACCAATTACTAAAATTATGCTTGGGGAAACAGTCAACAATCTGATCCATGTGCAAAGGCAGGGTATCTAGCCCAAAGTCAACTCAAGAAGGTCCCCACAAGATTTTATTCTCAAGTGACCCCCAGTAATATGCACAATATCCACACTAAGATCGACAAAGTAGGGTGAGTAACTTTGCCAGTCCTAAGGTGACCTCATGATTGACCCTTGTGTTAGAAGGGCTTCCTAGAACAAAATGTAGCAAGTGGATTTGAACTCTCCCTATCATAAGATACTATTGTGTGTTTTGATGCTTTTCACATGGTGCCTTACAACCTATTCCAAAGTGTTATCCTACCTAATGTTGGTGAAGAGAATTTATAGAAAATAAAAGTTGCGGATAAATTTTAAAATGACACTGTATTTTAATGGTTGTTGTTTACTCAAAAGGGAAATGGAAATGAAACTGATCGCGTATGTGACCTTGACCCAATAAAATGCAAGAACAGATGAATATGAAATCTTTCAATTTGATGAAATCTAATTATAGTATGGATAAGGTATCTCTTTTTGAAATACCAAAGCTACGAAACACAATTTCTCAATTTTTGAATGAACAAAATCCCAAATAATCAAAAACTACAAAATTTTCCACATTTCTCCTTTAATAAATATTTCGAATGCAAATATTTTCTAGTGGACAATTACTAAAAAGAATAAATGACTTCAGTTCTTCCTTTCCCAAATCAAATCAGGGATGTGATGAATAAAATAAAGTGTAGTCCAAGAAAATCAACACATTCTCAACACAATTCCCAAATCAAGCCTATAATGTAGACAAAAATGAAATGATAGGAAATATTTTGTCAAATGAAAACAAAAAATGTCTCTCAATCAATCAACAATCAAGAAAGAAAAAGCAATCCAAAAATTCAAATAAGTCAAAGACCCTTTTTCAAACAAGCACTCAGGACCAAGATCCAAAGATTATACCCCTGTGACAAAACTCAAAAGAAAAAATTGCAAAATTACAAAGAAAAACTTTCAATTCCTGAAAACCAATCAAATAAAAGCTTCAAACTTATAAATCAATCAATTAGTGGTGTCAGAAGTTCATCCTAGGAAATTGAGGCAAAGCTGGGTGGAAAAAAGAAAAATGGCTATCTCCCACAATTCCTACAGAAATTGTCGCGGGTTGGAGTGGAGAAAATTGCAACGATCTAGGGTCGCCGCATGTTGCCAATAGGGTACAGTGCGACTTCATCACACTAGTTTGTGCCTATAGAGTGTGACATCATAGGATTGTCATGGTATGTCTATATAGCACAATGCAATGATCTTTGAAACTAAGGAAAAAATGAAAGAAATACCAAAAATCTAACTGAACCTTCAGACCCAGGGAGTCCAAATGGATCACCCAGAGACTCAGAGAATGAATTTAACCAAAAGAAGGTAGGCTAAAAGAAAATAAGAGGCAAAAAACCAAAATAAATTGTTATCCCCAGTATGGTCGCCAATTTTGTTATCGGATTAATTGGTAAGTGCAGACACAAACAGATCTCCCTAGATCCCACTGAAAACTAGAACAAAACATAACAGAATGCACACTTCGCCTTCAAATTTGTTGGAACAAGGGCAGACCCAGGGTTCAATGCTACAACAATGCACTAAGAAAATCCTAACTACTAGCCCTTTCGGCAACACTTGCGAAGCAGATGAAGTCTTACCCGAGGTAGAGGCAGGGGTGGTTGCAAGACTCAAGGGTCTGTAACCTTAGCTGGGACACAGATTTGTCATTATAACACTTAGAAATCACCTAGCATAGATTATTCATAAATATTCAATCCTCATGATACTTTGAAAATAGCGCAGAGCATCACAGTATGTACTTAGATCTAAGATAATTCATCACTTAGTCACAACAAGATAGATTAGATTCGGCAGATCAAGCACTAAAAATCTTACATACCAGATTTAACATTCATTCATATCTCAGAATCACAAATCATAAATAGATCTATCTAAACACATCAAAGCACTTAGCAAAGGAAGAGACGAACACATCATGTCGAGGCACAAAGCACAACACACATATTTACCGGGGTTCACCCCCACCCTGGGGATACGTCCACAAAGTATTATTCTTTATTAGCTTCAGTTAATCAGGTTACAACAGAGAGCCATCCAAATCCCTCTTTGCATAGGGTGAAAGATCTGCACAGCTCGCTAGATCCTTCTTCCTTGTGCTTCAACACAAATCCTTTCACAACCTCCTACAAAAATTTGCACTGAGTTCTGCAAGTCTCTTACAATCATGCACAGAGCATTTACAATCCACATTCGATCACACATATCTCATTACTAGCACTAAGCTATCGACTCCATTCCACCTCTCTTAGACATCTATGTATACATACAAAATAGGCCTAAACATGGGTAAACCCATGGGATGACATCCCAATCCCATTACATTATCCCCCAAAATCCAAAAAGGACCCAAAAAGGGTCTAGCTTCCATGATTTTCACTTTGTGTTGCGCTCCATCTTTGACAAGCTGTCAAAGTCCCAAAAACTGTAAAATATGACCAAGTGTTCCTCAAAACTTGTTCCTCAAAACTTGGTCAGGGCCAACAGGCCCCCAACACTCACCTTTGAATCATCCCGAGTCACTCAGGTCTGGGTAACTTTTCCTCAAAGGTCTCGAGCTTGGTGTTTGCGGTCAATCAGTCACCAGGTGAGAAAAATGGAGACCACTCTGCATGTCCTGCTGGGTTCATCAGGACAGAACATCTGTAGCAGCAAGGGTTAACAGAAAACAAAACTTAAATACAATCTATCTAACAGCTGAAAGCAAATAACAATTCGGAAATAAACAAAAACGTCAAATATGAGACAAGGGAGTTATCAATGGTTTCAAGGCTTGATCTATTAGCAAAAACCATAGCACACGTTGAAGAAAGGGATAAGGGTTCCTCTTCCCTCCAACGGAAGGTCCTTCGGGGATCCTCAATAGAATGCCTTCCTTACAAAATGAACAGAACAGAAATGGGTGGTGAGAGAACTCCGGATTACACAGCTGATGGACTGGTTGTCAAAGACTAGGCTCTGAATCATCTGAACAGCGTAACTCGGCTTTGAATTCTCTGTTGAAACAATGAGTCTTCACGGCTATTTATAGCAATTTCCAGGCGGTCACGTAACCAGCTTCCGGTGTAAACATGGACCTGTTTAGGGTTCTCTTAAGCCATAAATTCACCGAATTTGCAGAGTCGACCCTGATCTGAGGGTCAAATCATCTTGGGGGCCGGTCCACGGGCGGTCGGGAGGTCGACTTAGGAAATTAATGTGCCACATTAGCAAATGCGCGGCTTTTTGTGTGGACAGTCGTG